>PVKH010047162.1:0-10321 GCA_004027955.1 Chaetophractus vellerosus | reverse complement strand
AACTTGCTTATAGTTTGATGTAATAAAATAATAATTCTTTTAAACTTATTTTGCTAGCTATGTAATCTAGAAGCCATTTTATATTACTACATGTTTTGTAGTCTCTTAATGGTAGACTCTGTTTCATAGTTGCTTTCTCCTGTCTTAATGACTTTAAAAAATATCTGTATACTTCAAGAATCATGTTTTGTTTCCTTTTGTTATTAGGGAATGGGTAGTTACATGGTACAATTGGAAGTAATACCTGACTATGAAGAGTACATGCACATGAAGGGAGATGTAGAGTTGAATCTTACCTCTGCAATGTATAAGCTATGAGAGTGACTATAAAGGTGAAATAAAGCAATATGCACAAAATTCCATTAATGCAGCAAGTACTCAATAAATGATAGCTTTTAATTATTTCTCTTCTCCTTTTCAAACTGTTACAGTTTTCATGTTGAGTCCAAAAAATCTGGAGTTTTCTGCTTTCTACTAAATTGATATTTATGGAAGCTACTTAAATTTCTAAAGGGTGATAGATTAATTTTAAATTCTTTAGGAATCAGAATAATTTTCTCATTATAAGTTCTGTGTCTTTTAAATATGCTCCAAAATTGATTTAATCATATGTAGTATAACTCTTCTTTTGCATCCAGAATATATATATATGAAACTTGGATAACAGTTAAAAATTATATTGTATTTTGGAGTATGAAAAGTTATAAGAGGATCTCTAAACCAGTTATCATAGCCAATTTAATTCATAATATGCATCCCTGGATTTTAACCACATGAAATGTTTGAGTGTATATTACTAATCATAGAATAAATATATTGCATGCAACCAAGGATGACATACCTTACTCAAGCTTCTGATCACATTCACTTTTAATGATTTGGTTATAACATTAATTTTGAGAGCCAATACTTTATAATTTTTAAATAAAAACATTTGATGATAAAATTTCAATTATGTAAATCTCCATTATATCAAAATTGAAATAATTCAAGGAAATTATTTAGTTATTGATTTATATATTTAATGAGTCTGCCTGGCCTCCAATATTGTGTCTGCTTGGTCATTCAAATATTTTACTATAATTTTTATTATATAGTTTTTATTTTTAAAGAAGTTTTAGATTACATAAATGTTACATCAAAAACACAGGGGGGGGGGCCGGATGTATAACCCAGTTGGTAGGGTGCCAGTTTACCACATGGGAGGCCCCGGGTTTGGTCCCCGGGCCCCTTCAGGTGGTTGGACTGCCTCAAGACAGCAAGACAACATGGGTGGGGCATACCACCATGGGTGGGGCATGCTGCTGCAGGCAAAGGCAAGCTCCCATGGGTGGGCAAAAAGGGAAGCCCCTGTGAGCAAGGGTGAGCCCCCATGAGCAGGCGGGCCACTGCACCGGTGAGCTGACTCGGCAGGTCGCCCCAGCAGGGGGAGACAAGCAGACACAGAGGAACACAGAGAAAAATGAACACAGCAAATCAAGCAAAAAGGGGGGGATGTATAATAAGTAAAATTAAATCTTGAAAAATAAAACCAGGGGATACTCATATGGCCATCCCATATGCCTCCCATACTTTCTAATTAACAGCTTCTTTCATTAGTGGGGTACATTTGTAACAATTGATAAACACATATTGCACTGCTACTAACCATGGACTACAATGTACATTATAGTTTATATTATGCCCCACACAATTTTATAGGTTTTAACAAAATGTATCATGGCCTGTATCTGTTGCAATGGCAGGCAGGAAAATTCCAATGTTCCAAAAATGCCTTCATGTTACACCTATTGTATTGCTATTTTAAAGGGGAGTAAATTTTGGACAAAAAGCCTAAGATCACACACAGATTTTAATTGTGGAGCTGGGCCATGAGCACATACTTACAGACTGAAAGTTCTATTTTATTTACCTTTTACTATTATGGACTCAAGTACATCACTGAACCGATAGCAAGAATTTTTTCAGAACAGATATATTTCCCCTTAGACATAAAAAAGTATAAATGATATTTGATTGATTTCATCATATTCATCAAATATTGTGTTTTATTTCAATTCTGCTTTTACCTCATGTATATAAACACTTTCATCACAGCCTCCCTTCAGCTTATATTTCTGTCTATCCTACCTCCCATGATACTTTTAAAATTAAAAACAAAGGCTTTGGGGTATCCCAAAAAGTCGCTTATATAGTTTTTTTTTTAAGATTTATTTTTATTTATTTATATATCCCCCCATTGCTGCTTGTGCTTGCTGTGTTCATTTTTGCTTTGCATTTTTCTGTGTCTGCTTATCTCCCCCTGCTGCATCAACTCACCGTGCAGTTGCTTGCCTTTGCCAGGAGGCCCCAGGATCCAAACCCGGGGCTTCCCATGTGGTAAACCAGAGCCCAACCAATTGACAAAGCTGGTTCTCTAATATTGTTTTTAATTTAGTGAGACATTTAGAAACAATTTATACTGTTAGAGTCACTCAAAATATTTAATTAATTAATAAGAATAAGTGGTTTGGGGTTCTAATTTTTCTGTTTAATTTTTAAAACTTCCTTTACATAGACTTAAACCTAAAATCTGCCTTATGTGAGAACACATTTGAGCATTTCTCTTTTCCTCTCATATTTATTCTTTCCACTAATTCTATGAAACTTTTTGGCTAATACTGGCAATTGTTTTAAGTAATCCTGAATTTATCTTTCAGAGAAGAATGTTGGAATTGGGTTTTCTTCTCCTTCCATCATTGTTTTTAATCTAGATGTTTTTTCTCTTACTGATGGTATCCATGTCAGTATAGTAAACCTGGATCTTGACTTGCATATTTTACAGGATATTATTTGTAGAAGATCAGAGGACTTCAAGATTGATTCAGAATTGCTGTACAATGAATATATTGAAAATAAAATGAACTCTAATAAATGATTAAGAAAATTTCCTCCACTAATGCTGTATATGGGGTAATAAATGAAATTTTGGATTCTGGTAGAGGTAACTCTTTGCCTCTTAATTTGATTAGAGACAAGACTATCTGGTGAAGATTTTTTATTTTATTCTTTCTAAATTTCATGTTTTGTTCTGGATTTTTATTCTCAAATATTAAGTCATATGTCTAGGTACAAGGATTTTTTATTATTTTTGCTGTAATATTTACTTTAAGCTATTTAATTATGACAAACAATAATTATTTATTTGCTATTTCACAGAATCAACAATCAGCAATATATTAAAATTGTAATACATTGAAAGAAAAACATATGGATTGTCAAAAAATTACATTTTTTAAATGCAATAATGAGCAAATATTTAGCAAGTAATGGACAATGTAAAGCTAAGTACTTAAGCAAGAAATTTGAATGAAACATGGACTGTCCCACAAATTTTAATTCAATGCTATTGTATCTACATAATTAACATCTTGATTAATTCTGTTCAGCAAATCCCAAGAAAGTTTTGGAAATTATCTCATAAAATGTTACAATAAATGAGGCTGTGGTTGAGCCTACCAAATTGTGATATTCTGTATTTAAAATTGTTTAAAAATTAAATATTGCTAACACAGTTTGTACTTCAATATTTATCCAGTCTTTTTAGATAAGTATTAATGTCTTCATTCTACCAATTAGTAGATTATAACAAATCATTTTACACAATTGCTAAGAGATCTAGATTTCTGCTGTTCTTTTTGAATGCTAAGCTCACTTCTATGCTACCTCATATATTTGGATTTGTGAAAGTCATTTCTTTTAGCTGTTCACATTGTGTTTTAGTGTGATTTCTTAGGAAAGGTACTTCATAGAATTCAAATGTAAATTAACCATTTGTCCTGATGGTATAAGAAATGACATGCATTGAAGAAATGAATGATAAATATTTGGACTGACACACTCTCAGATTCAGGCATAGGTGGTCTCTGTATTCCATACCTTTGTCATTCCAATGATGAATCAATTGATTTGTAGTTTGATGAATAAAGATTTTTGAGTCATAGAAAACTATTTCCTGGAGTCATCTACACATGCTACAATTAAAACAAATTTGAATGGGTGTAGGCATTCAATTAACTTTGTGGCCCTGTTATCTCTGAAGCTATATCTAGGAATAAGACCTATTTTTTAAAATGGGTAGAGCCTCCATTGCCTGGTACTTTATACTTTCCACTCAGCTCCTTTCAGCACAGAGGTCTGCACACCAGAAAAGGGATCCTTTCATCGTGACAGGGGAAAAAATAAGGCAATAAGAATAGAGAGCAGAACTGGTCTCAGAGCAGCAAGCCATGTGTGATGTAAAATTTCAGGAATGCTAGAGAGATGGCAACATGATTCATGCCCCCGACATGGTTTCTAAAATGATGTGAACAGAGAAAACCTGCAAAGCACTGAATGGGACAGGGTGTCTCCCTCCTAGATGGAAGCAAAGAGAATAGCACAAAGATAATGTGCCTCTGATTGGAGCTGAGCAGTCATTCTGGAGAAACCCCTAAAGGTGGAGATACCCACTTGGAATCCCTAGCTCCTGCATCCCAACTTCTCCCCCATTCCTGGATGATGCCCAGCTCCACCACCACTCCAACCACAGCCATGCACAGATCCCTTGCCAGATAACTTCCTGCTGTTGGCTCTAAAGGCAAAGTGCCCACTTGCAGCCCTTCCGGTCTTTTCTCTAAATTCAGATCAGTCAGCAGGAGGCATTAGGGAGAAAAGGATACCAGAGCAGGAAGTAGTCCACAGGATCAAGGTCCTCATCCTTGTCAATTCAGGGCTCACTCTAAAGGGTGGTGGGAGAGGAGAGCAAGCCCCTGCCTGTCCGTTGGTCCCCTTGCAGGCTTCTGGTGATCTAGGTGCAGCTGTGATGTCAGAACAACAGCGGGGAAGAGCAGGTCTAGACCTCAAGAAGATATCTGCGGATCCCTGCTGCCAGATATCCCCCAAGAGCCCCATGCACTATTCTACCTGCTGCCTTGTTCTCGGTGCACTGGGAAGGACTTGCTCAGCAGTGTTTCTAGGTAGAGAGCTCAGCTGCCATGGTGCAGCGGCCCTGCATGGTCAGGGGAGTTCCACTGCCTGAGGCCAGGGCCCTGAGGCTCCTCTCAGCCTCCCACCCTGGGTCTCCAAGCCAGTGGAAGTGTGGGTCTCAATATCACCCTCAGCCTCAGGATGGGAATGTCCCACACCCGTTAACACCAGAGTGTTTTCTAACCAGCTACACCTGTGGCCCCATAGTCAACATGGCTTTCTTGCCCAGATGCTTCAAAATCCCTTTCTTTTGCAGCCAATGTATACAAACCAGTGGCTTCTGAGGTGCATGTACCCCATTTCTCTCCCATGACCAGGGCATTACATGCCTCCCCAGAGAAGCAACCAATAGATACAACCATATTGAGGTTGTCATGGAAGGGGGTGGGGACAAGGAGCTGTAAGTTGTGTAGAGAGAGACATCAATATAGGTCCACACATACTCTAAGTGTTTTCAAAGATGTAGAGACACCTACAGCTGTCTCTCTCAATTTATTGCTATGGACAAGTATCATGAATGGCTGGCTAAATCAGCTCATCACACTGACCTGTGTCATGTGTCATGTGTTAGAAGCATGCTCATGTGATTATTGAGAGCAGCATCAATGAACTAGGGATCTAAATTAATATCTCTGATTGGTAAGCGAAAGCACAACACAAAGGTCATGTTATCAAAGGTGTCATTGTGTATGTCAGATTCTCCTGCTGCATAAGTGCCAGGCATGTTTAGGTGTGTCCCTGTGTTTCTTTGCATGTGTGTGTGGGCAAGAGTGTTTATGCCTCTGAGCTCTGTGCATGAGTGTGGTGTGCATGTGTGTGAGTGTGTGCATGCGGACGGTGTCTATGATCACTTCAACAGAATGCAGAATGTGCCATTCTCTGCTTGGTATAATCTGACCATCAAAAATGACATTGGAATAGCCTTGCCCTTCTGATTAGAGCCTTCACATCACCACAACATATACACAATCGACAGGCAGGGAACCCGGACTCTGGACCTGGAGCAGACCCTGACACTCCGATGTTGCCCCAAAAACTCTCCATAAATCTTGACCTGAAACCCGAATGATAACCCAAAACCTAAATCTGAATCTTACCCAGTCTCTGACCCCAAACCTTGCACTGACAATGGCCCAGGCCCTGACACTCATTCTAACCATAAACCCTGACCCTAACCCTGGTCCTAACCATGGCCCTAACCTAGAACCCTAATCCTAAACCTAAGCCTAAACCTAAGCCTAAGCCTAAGCCTATGCTCCTTCCTTCACCCAATGCGAGCCATAACCCTAAACCTTAAGCTTAAACCCTAACCCTAACCCTCATCTAAACCATGGACCCTGGACCCTGGGACTCAGACCTAGACTTGAACCCTGGTCCTGGAACCTGAAATATGATACTGGATCCCGGACTCTGACCCTCACGTACATGAATTCTGTGTATTCTAGGAACAGATCTGCTGTAACCCATTCCTTAACTTTGTGGCCTTGCAATCTCTGGAGCTATATCTAGGAACAAGACCTGTGTTTCAAGCTCACTGTCCCAAGTATATGTGGAGAGCAGGTAAATCAGATCACTGACCAATTGCTGTGCATCAAGGTATAGAATGCCAATGGGTGGAATTACACAACAGAGAAACCTTTCTCTTCTGACATGTTTATTGTACCAATGACAACCCACATATGGTGCGATGAACCACGAGGTCAGCATAGGCATTCTCACTACAGGAAGGGGGCGCCATGATTGCCAAGAGGTGTACGATGCTACATGTCCTATGTTTATGATAATATGCACATTTCTGCCTAGCCCTATGTGTCATTAGGTCCGAAGTTTCTCAAAGAGGGAAAGTAGTAATGCTGATGGGTATCCTCAGGTGGGTGAATGTGGTCATGGATCAACATTTCCTTGCAGGTTCTTGGCATCTCAGTCAATACAATGATGAGGAAAATCTTCTTGCCTGATGACGTCGAGCTGTGAGGACTGTGACTCATCTCCTTGTAGGTTGCTGTCACAATAGCTGCCTGTTACCTATTCTAAGCCTCAGGGCTAGGGCAAGACTCATATTTGTCCACTCCCAAGATCAGGGAATTTAGCACTCCCTCCTCTATGCATATAGCTCATATCCACTGTGACTTCACCTTCTTGCCAGACAGAAGGGAACACAGTGCAGGTATGTCCCATAAAAGTCCTGGTGCCCTCACCTGGCTTCCATGAGAGTTCCTGGATTATCCAAAATACCGAGGACATGCAGATGGCTGGGTGGAGGTGATTGTCTTCCTGAACATGTTTCTGTTCAATCAAGATTTGGCCCATGTGCCAACCACCTCCTTTCAGTGGTGCCCACAGACATCACATGGATCCTGGAAACCATCGTTTACTCCATGAAGTCAATAGAGAGTGCTACCACAGCACATGAGTTATGTGAAATCTTCTTTTTGGCTTTTAGTTTCCTTGGTCCTTCATTCTGGTTCCAGGAGATTTCTCTGTAGCATGAGGTTTAATTCACCAAGGTGTAGTACCAAAGTAAAAGGTCTCTGGTCTAAGATTTTGGGAATGGTCACTTCCACCTCTTACAGTGTAGGCCCTCATCAGCTTTGAAGGATACCGAGCAGAGCCTGAAATTCTGTATCGCCGAGGGCAGGTTTGGCTGGTGAAGGTTCATTGTCCGGAGGATCTGGATGAAGGAAAGGTTGTGCCTTTGCCTGAAACTCTGGGCTCAACAACAGCTGATCTAAAAGGCAGAATGTGTCCAGATCTTCCTGGGGCTCTGGGGAAGGGGGGTGATGTAGCTCCTCAGCTGGTTCTGCCTGCTGCAGGCTCAGCTGTGTCTCAGGATGCCCGGGCAGCTTAAGCATCCCTTCAAGAGAATCACCTTCTGCCATCACTGCCTGGAGCTGCATGCCCCACCACTTCCTGGAGTGAGATGTGTCTGGTAGGCCCACAACCCACTGGTGTTGCTTTTCACTCTCAGCTTGAGTCAGAGGATTGTCTCTGAATGCACCACGGCTGTGCCAGTGGTCTCAGAGAGCTCCTGACCTTTTCTCTGGTATGGGTGCAGGGAAGGCCTCTGAGTACCTCAGTACCCGCTTCCCAGCGGTGGTTCCCTTGACAAGTGAGTCATAAGCACTTGTGGGGGAACAGCATTGTCACCTCCCTGCAGAATCTGGGAGGGCTGGACTGCCAAGTCCATGGGTTTGGGTCTCAGGCAGCTTGCGAATGGATCCAAATTAATATAGAGTGTGAGCAGGAAGGAGGAGCAGGTGTAAGAACTTGATTCCAGCTGGAAAGAGTGCATAGAAGAAGGTGATGGGACAGGTTTGGGACCACACGTGGGGCCTCCGATTTGGGGCATCTACCAAGGAATTATGCAGCTTCTGGTCCTCTTCTTTGCATGCCAAGCTCTCTGGTTCTGAAACCATACCTGGGTGAGGAAAAGAGAGACATGGGCTCAGGTGTCCTCAGAGAAAACAACTCCATTCCTCCTGGACTGTCTGCCAATCAAATAGGCTCTTTCTAAGGGGCCTAAGCTTAGGTGAGTACAATAGAGAGATCATTGGGTCTTTGAAAAAATGTATCCATGTGAAGGGAGACTATTTCCTCCGGGGCATGAGTGGGCCCTACATTGCTTAGCTAGAGCTCCAGGCCTTTGAGACTCGGCTGAGTAGTTCATTTCTCACTATTCACCTAGGAACCTGGGCTTTCCTTTCACCCAGAGCTAACCTGATAAGATGTATATTTGGGGATTTGCCAGAACTTACCTGAATTCCTGCTTCCAGAAGGCCTGTTTCTTTAGCCAGCTCTTCTCTGGTCCTAAAACCAGGGAATCGGTTCTGCTCAAAGGCCTCCACCAGGATGGTGGTTTGGGATCTCATGATGGCAGTCCACTTATGGCATGCTTCCTTGGGTAGGTGCTCTGAAGGAGAACACAGAAGCACCAAAGGCATTGAGACCAGTTTTCACATTCAAACCCCAAACACACATATTTGACTATCATTTCTGACCCCCTTGACTCCTGATGAGCCACCCACCTCAGGGTCCATAGACCAGGCCAACACTTGGAGGCAACCCTCGTGGTGGCAGAGGAGAAGATGTTGCACTGCCAAACAGGATCAGGAACAGAGGGCCCAAAGGCTCCTTTGCTAGGGGTTTGCCTGAACCAATGGAACAGTGAAAAAGTCTGGACCTCTCTGGCCTGACGAAGCCCAGGACAAGACGTCATTGTGTACTGCCCCATGCATTCTTGGCAGACAATGTCAGCCCACAGGAAAAAGTCAGTTCTGCCAAGCTGGATGCATGGGTGAAAGCATTGGGACTGCAGTGTACTCATCATGGTGCCACCCTACTGCTGGGCCTGCTCTTGTCCTGAGGAGGGTCCAGACTGTAGTGAGCCCTTCTGCTTCAGGCATCTTGATCTTGATCTGTGGTTCTTGAACCAATGCTAAAGGGAAAAGGAAGACAGGAGAGTCAGCATCACAATCCACAGCTCCAATAAAGTGAAGCAAACTGGGTCACTCATGCACCACAGGGGCACATATCCTTTGGACAAAGGTTATTAGGCTTGCATGCTGCCATGATTGCAAAATGTCAACCTAGAATGCAAGAAACCATGTAACCTACCCTCAACCCCTATTAGCATTTGGCTTTTGCTCATACTCAGGGCATCCAGGGCCATATCTCCCTTTGGGAAGAGACTGTGTTTGGTCTCCCCAGCTAGCACCTTCTCCCTCCACCCTCTCTCTCTGTCCATCTTGTGATGTCTCTTGATCTCCTTTGACTTCTTCTCACAAGTAGTAAGGCTGCCACAGCCTGTGGATGTGATCTGTGATAAGTATCTCCTAGAAACCAGGATTTTGGGTTGCCCAGGCCAAATAGTTCACCAGCTCCTCATTCATGTTTCTGCCTTAGTTCATTGGCCAAAGACAGGATAATGAAAATGGAGACTCCCAGGACTTTGGATGCCCAGTGTAGAAAAGCTTGCCAGAAATGTAAGCAACAGGACACTGGTCTTGGTCCCCCCAACCCCACCACTGAAGTCAGATAAAGAGGGTTGTTTCCACTCACTTCTGAGTGTTTGTTTTCATGGATAAACTGGATGCCTCATGAGAAGACTTACATTCTAAAAGCCAGCCTGTATCTGCTGTCCTGTGCTTCACACCCAGGCATTGGGCTCAAGTGTTCCACCCCCTTTCTCATCTAGTTCTTGGAAAGATGTTTAGACAAGAATTCTGAAACACCTGTGGACATTGGAAACAGATGTGTCAATTCCTCAACACTGCTGTCAAGCCCCACCTCCTCCTACATTTGTCATTTTTTTTCC
>PVKH010047161.1:0-10322 GCA_004027955.1 Chaetophractus vellerosus | reverse complement strand
ATTTTTATAATAAGACACTTTAGCAGTATCTGGTAGAGCTAAAATTGCACATAAACTCAACAATTCCATTATGACATACATCCTAGAGTACACCTGTGATGGTTTGAGTTTGAATTAATTATGAATTCCAAAAATATAAATTAGATTATGTTTGTAAGCTCATCTGTTCATCTGGGCATGATTAAGTTATGAGTAGGGCATTAATTGCCACGTCAGTGAGACGTTGAGCCCCACCCCTCGGTGGGGGTGGTCTCAAGTAGAAGCAGAGAGGAGATTTGGAGCAGGAGATTTGAAAAGCAGTTCTGATGTTGGAGTGAGCCAATCGCCGGATAGGCTACAGCTGGCCTTGTGGAGAGACACAACGTAGAGAGTCTCATAGTCTTCAGCTGAACTCGTGAAGGAAACAGAAGCTAAGCCCGGAGAGAAACGCAGCCCCGGGAACAAAGGAATCCGGAAGCCTGAACCCTGGAGACGTCGGCAGCCATCTTTCTCCAACACGTGAACTTTGGTATGGGAAGGAATTTATGCTTTGTGGCCTGGTAACTGTAAGCTTCTACCCCAAATAAATACCCTTTATAAAGACCAACCAATTTTTGGTATATTTCAAAAGGCACGCCTGTGGCTGACCAAAACAACACCCAAATATGTACAAGGAAGTCTGTGCAAGAGAATTTATTGTAGCATATTTCTGGAATAAAACAGCAATTAAACAAATTATAATGCCACTAAGTAGGAGACTAGATGAATAGATTGCTGTACAATCATTGGAATATTAAGCAGCAGTCATATTTATTACTATAAAAATATGATAAATCTAATGCATTTTGTTGAGTGAGAAAATCAAGTACAAGTGATATAATATGATATATGAAAATTAAAATATAAAAATTAATGTATTATTTAGGAATATATAATCATATGGTGATAGATTGAAATATTAAAGGCAAGTATCCACATCTAATTCAGGATATTGTTTTTCTCTTTGAAAGAGATGTGAAATAAAATGGACTTCAAGTGTATCTATAATGTTTATTTATTTAAAAATCTAAAATCTGAAACAAATATGACAACATGCTCATTTATATGGTAGGTATGTAGGAGCCTCTGTACTTTTATCTATGTTTGACATAATACATTTATTAAAATAGTTTAAAAATTTTATGTATCCTAAAAGAATATTAAACCAGCTTTTCAAAGAGTTTTCAAGAACTATTAGACCATGAAAGTTATATTTGGTTCCTCAAATGTTCACTGACCCAAATTAAATTACAAAAGCCATTTCTTCAGCCTTCCATTCAACCATACTCTTTTAGTGTTCTAGTAATCAGCAGGTTAAAAGAAGACAAGCTGTTCGTGCAACAAGTATTTTCAGAGTTCCAATAAAATGTAACTTACTTTAAAACCCAAGCTGACAGGAAATGAGAACAAAGTGCATCAGGTTTATTTTAGGCACTGAACATATGGGTCAATGCTTATTTGCATGACTGTCAACAAAACAATTCTCCTTTGTTGCTACTTATACCTTTCATGTATTCATTACCTTTGAATCAAATTGAGTCTACCCTTAGTCAATCATCTTTCTTCTTTATCATTATCAATTAATATTTTTGAGCCCTCTGAACTGTTTCACTTTGTATGGAATTTTCTGATAATGAGATACCAAATTAGGTCCTCGGTATCAATTTTGAAAACTTCTTTGAAAACTTCTCCTCATTTGTCGATATCTTCAGGAGCAGTCCAAGTCTTGCTGCTCTGTCTGGCTTCTTCAAGGTTAATTCAAAACTTGTCCGTGCTTAAGTCTCCGCTCAGCTTATTTGAAGGCATGACCTTCCATCCCAAAGCAAGTTAATACCCTTCATTAGGCTTACCTCATCAGCTTTAAGGATATTTGTTCCTACAGCAGGTAAGCAAGCAATGAGTGGAGGGAGGAATTTGGAGGCTGGCCTTTTGCACATTTGGGGAGAATTTCATGGACAATGAGGTTTATATATAATTTAATAAGCACTATTTCTCCATGCTGATCCAAAATTTTTCTGGAATTTTTCTTCTATCTTTCCTCACCTGCATCCCTGCCTACCTGTCAAGCTTACATTCTGCTTCATGTTTCCAGATTATGGTTTGGCTGAATACACTACAGCATATGCAGAGCCCTATTGCTGAACACAAATTCTCAGTGCTGAAAATTACTACTATGTAAATAGATTCTCATCAGTAGAGATAATAATCTAAAGTGAGGTTATACTTGATTTGGGACCGAGTATAGAAAATGCCTGGCACAAAGCAAGTACTCGATTCATTGTTTTTGTTATTGGTGTGGCTAGTCAGTGATCAGACAATCTTGACAAAAATATAAGGCCACTAATTTGTCTTTCCAATTTATTGTAAAGGAATGCATATGCAAGTGGTTTGTTATGAATTTTATTTTAAAATATTCAAAGACACATTTACTGCTTATAATGAAGAATCCAAGAAATAAAATAACAATATTCAGAAGTTTATTTTCATGCTTTCTTTGCCAAACCAAGCCCTAAAATAACCCATCCTAGATCTTCACAAGGATGAAAATTACCCTTCTATGACAAAGCAAATACATCTTTAGCCTGGCTGGAGAGGTCTTCATATAGAGAGGTAAGGAGGACAAGGACCTCACTAAAGATGTGGTCTGATGGTGTTTAGAAAAGTGGTTAAGGCTGACACTCAGCAATACAAGCTAAAGCCTCCCATTTAGCATCTTCAATCGTAGCATATAAATCATAATTATAAGAAATGTGTAGGCTCTCCTGAGTTCTCCATCACTTCCATTTTTCAAATTTATATTTTACCTATTGAATTATTGAAATGGATGTAAAAGCTTTAAAAACATGTTTAAAGGTGTATATATGTTTTTAGTGCAGTAAGGACAAGGAAGCTAAGAGAGCTCTTTGGCAAGTTTTCCAAGAAGAAAAAGTGAAAAAAAACAGAAGAGGCTCCCAGGGAGAGAACAGCAGGTTGAATCTCCAGGGCCAGTGGCAAAGAAAGGAATAGATAGATGGGAAATCAGTTTAGGCCTGAAATGACACCCCAACATGTGTTTCTGTTGTAACTAAATTAGTTGATATGCTCCCAATGGGTAGAGCTTATGTATTCTTTAGGTTCCACAAATAGCTCAATATTTCTACAGTTTTTAGGTATTTTTCCATACTTAAAAATATATTTCTTATTTGAAAGAAATAGAATGGCATTATGCTCTATGTGATATTTTTAATATTTTATTTTCACTTAACTATTTTGCATGCCATTGAAGTATCATTTTAATATCTGAATTAAAGGCGTATGTAAAAACTTAAATTGTTAAGGTTATTTATTTTTAATTTATTAAATAGAATTTAAATCAGGATGACTAGATGAAACACAGGGCACCCAGGTAAAACCTGAACTTCAGCTGATTAGGAATAATATTTTTAGTATAATTATGACCCTAATAAGACATGGGGCATACTCATGTCAAGTTTGTAACAATATGTTGGACATGGGTCTTAAATTTGTCTTAAAAATTTGAAAATTATATATCAAAGTCATGTTCGTTTTTGCCTTAATTCTCAATTTCTTTGTTTACTCCCAAAATATAAGTTAAATGAAGGCAGGGATTTCTGTCTATTCTGTTGACTGCTACATCCCAGTTTCTGTCACAAAGGAGACCCTCATAAATATTTGTTGTATGAAATGAATGAGATTAAAATTTGTGTTAGGTGTTGAGAGTTTCTTTGTATTTTTTCTATGTGGTTATTAATAATTGGTTATACCTTGAACACATGCTTTCTTTCAAGAAAAATAGATGAAATAATTCAATATTTTCAGAACTAGGGAATCAAAATGCAGGCCTCAAACACCAAAGAGTTTTATAACATCTTTTTAGGGAAACAACCATTAATTAATAACTACAAAAGAAGGCAGCACTTAATAAATTTATCACAGAATCATGAGAAATATGTATAAATTTAGAAAAAAGAACAGCTAAGTCTGGTTGGGAGAAGAGACAGGTGTCACAAAAGGATTGGATTTCCAAGTAGTCCTGGAAAATTCAATAAGTTCACCACATGTGACAGGATTTTCCAGAAGGTTGAAGGAAGTCATGAATTTTTTACAGTGGAAGGCATATTCAGAGACTGGAGTGGGTCCCAACTTAGGTGGCATGTAAGATATAGGGCAGAGTTAATGGGAAATGGAGGCTAGAAGGAAGGATGGGACCTGACTCAGAAAATTATATTCTAATTAACCAGGTAATTACTAGTGAGAAAATAATTACTAGTGAGAAGATAACATTGGCTGAAGTAATGAAATCTCATCTATATTTATAAGACTTTTCCAATTTGTGAAGCAAGCCAGTCACTATGGCCATTGGAATAAGGATTAAATCATCTTGGTTCTAAATTTATATTTTCTATCTCAACCTTTAAAAAGGAAAAAAAAAAACAGTGGCAGAAATGAGCTTTGAGTGAGGAGTATCACTGATTTTGGTGCCCCATATTTGAATAAAGTCCCCAAATTCACAAAGTGATATTCTTATCATGACACCTCAGTGCCTGTGTTTCAGTGGAAACTACTAGAAAAATATTTCCCTCAGCAACATACGCTTAGGAAAAATATATGGATTTATGTATTTAATTTGCATTCCACTTGTAACACAACATGGCCGTCTGTTTTTAAAGAAGCACTGACAGTGTGAAACATAATATTACTTTGTGTTATAGAGGCTAATGATAGACTATGGCAGCTTTAACTAAGAATACCACAGCTTTTGTTAAAGCATGCTTCATACTCCACCTCATTTTGATATACAGGATGGAAATAAAATTATATGTCAGTATTAGAGTATTGCATTAAATTGTAGATTTTCTTTGCCTCATCATATCTCTCAGCAAAGGGGATAGATTTGTAGAGGACAGCATTTTTCTCATTCATGGCATATCTGTACAAAAACAATATATAATTTTCAGCAAGAATATTGTTCCATGTGAGGGAAAAAATAATGCCCTGGGTTATTATATCAACCTGTAAGTCTGGGTGCTGTACTTTGATATTATTTATTGGAAGTTTATGTAGCATATATTACTTGAAATTTGAAAGCTGCTTTATTAATTCTAACAGTCAAAGCATCCTAAGCTAAGAAAAGCTGTCCTTACACTAAGCTGAATGCTCAAGCACAAAATTATTAAAAACATCATGTGCACAAAATGCAGCAGTAAGCTGATTTGTGTGCACGAGAGGGCTGTTTGTCCTCAAAAGTAAATTTTTAAATAAGAAGAGCATTGGAAAGAAAAGGCAAACAGCACCTTGAAGTAAAAGAACAGGAGCAGATGTCCTTTAGCTGTGTGTTTTATTGATTTATAAACACTCAGTCAGGCTCCCTCATCTCTGCAGAGTAATTTAGATATGGGAAAATATCTGTGAAATATATTGATTGTGTTATTGATTGAAAAGCCAATTGCTGTTGCACTCCTGTTTTACCATTTAAGTCCTGACACATTTTGACATATGAGCCAGCTGTGACTACTGCCTCGATTCTGCAATAAGATAATGTGAAAGCTGTCATAACCATTTCTCTGTCAACCTTGAGGATTTACAGCATGGTGGTGCTGCTATTTAGCTTGCTATTTAACTACCTGAATAATGAGGATTTGTTATAGAGTTCACGCTAGTACTCCTGTATGCATTTACATTGGGTATGCTAGTATATGCACACATGACTTACCAGTTTTGTTTCATTTAGTAAACTGATACATGGTGAGTTAAAATATATATATGTAAGAAACCAATTTCTTAATATCTGCATATTTAATCTGTGCACATGGGAATGATAGAATCTGTGCAAATATTTTTCTCTTGGGGAATTTTTATTTTAGAACCTTTCTCAGGGGAATTTGCGCCGGTTACTAGATATGTTTCTAGTCAGTGGCAATAAATAGAGGGAGGGTGGGAAAGTCCATCTTTTTCTATTTACAGCTTTGCTATTTACTTGGAATATTTACTTAAGTAAAACGTGTGAAAATGAAGATAATTTCCTCAAAATTGTTCAATCTAATTTATTCAAAAAGAAAAGCAAACTCGTTTCTGAAGGTCCATAAAAGCACTTAAAATCTGGTAAGCATATTTCCAAAGAGAAAGTTCTAAAATATCTTTTTTTAAAAGACAGGATTCATTAGATGATTGCAACTACAAATATTGTTTCCTGGTTCTAGTCACATAATCATAATGCACCAGAAAAACTCCTCTAAATCACACTTTTGATGCATATAGTCAATATGGATCATTTCCAAATAACGGTGTTTAAATGTATGCAGTATATTATTAAAGTCGGTGCCCATAATATTCCTCTTATATTCTGATGCATCTTCTTGCTGTCACACAATCTTTCTGATTAATCACAAACAACGGGTTGATACATTCTTTCCTAGTTTATTTTAAAGCATCCTTTAACTTATGTAAACCAATGAAGCAGGTCCATCGTAAGGGAGTAGTGCTGATGTAAATGGCCTGGGAACAATACTCCATGTTATAAGGATGGACAGCAGATCACTCTTCTGGGAAATGAAAATGTTCATTTAACAGTATGAATGGCACGCCATTCCGGCAAATGACATATCAGCAGGGTTAAGCATTAGATTTATGATTGATTTGGATCCAGCTTAGAAAAATCCAACATTTCTTTTCAAAGTGCATCCTTCATGTAATGTGGAATTTTTTACAAGTTTATTTTAGAGCATCAATATCAAACTATTGATATTGTTTGATATTTCACCTTCCTATAAAATTACAGGCAGACTTTTATGTAAGCTTACAAAATATCAAAATGATCCTCCCAAGGTAAACTCTTCTGTCTGAAGACGCATGACACAGCTTTACAATATGGATCCAGTGAAGGGAAGGAGAGAGGTAGACAAATAACCTGTACTGGCAGGATTGCCAGTCACCTGCATTGTGGGGACCAGACTTGGATCCTGGCATAGCCATTCCTATGTAGAGATGACTTCTATAACTGCCCACTCTCCCTCTTTACCTTAGAAGTAGGATTAGAGGAAGACCTATTCAGGAAAACCTGTGTTGTGAGTTATTCTTAAAACTTAGTACACAAAATAATTGTCTGGGAAGTATCTTGAAAAGACACATTCCTGGTCTTCTTCCTAGAGATTCTGATTCAGTAAGTCTAGAATAGAGCAAAGAAACCTGGTTTTATTTTTAAAAAAGAAGCCTTTATATCTAAACAAATTTTACACTTAGAAAACTTGTGAAAATGTACAAAAAGTTCCCTTATTTCCCTCACTTCACGTTCCTAATACATATATTTTGCATACCTTAGTACAATTTTTAATAATAGAAACTTATCATTGGTACAAGGTTATTTGATGAACTACAGATCAGAACTGAGTTTCACCAATTTTTCCACTTATATCTCTTTCTATTCTAGGTTACCACTTTGCATTTAGTTGTTACATTTCCTTAGTCTCCTCTAGTCTGTAACAGAGCCTCAGGAATCTGCTTTTAATCAATTACTTTAGGTTTATCTGACACCAGTTGATCTGCAAACAAAATTAGGAGAAACACTCATCTGGACAGGTCACTAGTATTTATGAATCTGCTGCAAAGATTAGCTGTTAGATTTCTTAAAGAGTACTGTGGCAGTATGAAATTATTTTATGAATCCCCAAAAGAGAAATATTATATTTTTAAACTAATCTATCTCTGTGGGCCTGATACTCTTTGATTGCATTAAATTCTGTTGATGGAACTTTGATTAGATCACTTCAAAAGATCACTTTAGGGCTTTTGATTGGACTACATCAGTGAGGTGTGACTCAGGTTGAGTCTCTGCTCCCTTGTTGGGTATGATATGATATAAACCCAGAGACACAGAGACAGACAGACAGACACAGGAGAAGGAAGCCACCATGTTTAATCCTGCCATGTAAGAGAGAGGACTAGAGAATCTCTTAAGCATGAAGCTCCAAAAGCCAGGCCCACAGAGCAGCTCAAGGGGCAAAAAGCCCATGTCTAATAGCTCACAGGTGAAGTCAGAAAGAAAGAAGAACAGCAGAGACTGACATAGGATGCCCAGAGAGAGAAAAGCCCTATGCCTGGTGGCCCTCAGCCGAGCTCAAACCTCAGCAGAGATGGGTGGCCATCTTGCTTCAACACAAGACAGCTGCCTTTGGTGAGAAAGCATCTCTAATGGTACCTTGTTTTGGACTTTTCATGGTCTTGGAACTGTAAAATTTTATCCCAAACAAATCCCCTTTATAAAAGCCAACCCATTTCTGGTACTTTGCATTGGCAGCACTGTGGCAAACTAAAACAGGGACTATTTGAAAGAATTTGAGAACTGAAGCTGAAATAAAAACTGTGCGTAAAAAGCGACCATAGAGCCTGTGAGAATAGTAGGTCTTGGGGCTTTTTTCAATATTGTTTGTCTTGCTTTGGAGTTGTCCTCTCATGTACTACATATTGGCCCTATTGTTCTTTAGTTCAGCCCAATTGTCATCTTTTAGAGCTTTGCTTCTCAATGTGTGGTTTGCATCACCTGGAGTTTGTTTAGACCTGCAGAATTTTAGGCCCCACCCCAGTTCCCAGGAGGACTAGTTCAAAATCAATATTTTAACTAGATCTTTAAGGAAAAATGTTTGCCCAATAAAGTTTTAAGAGCACTGAATTAGAGTATCTTTGTCTGGTATATGAAGAGGCTGTGCAGGAAAATTAACCAAGTGCCTATGAAGCTACCAATATTATTATTATTTCTATAGATTGATAATAAGTGTGTTGCTGAGAGGGTTTTTGTATGCTGGACTATATTCCACTTATGTTACATTTCTCAGTTACAGACATATTTGATACACCATTCCACCATTTTGTGAGTTGGCTTATTTGGGTGGTTCATATAAAATTAATTTTGTTCAAAACATTTTGTGTACTTTGCCATTGTCTCCATGCTCTAGATCTACGTGCACATCTCAGATTTACCACTGATTTGCTGGATCAAGATGGGCATGTCACAGCCTTCCCAGTCCATATTTTCCAACTATAAAATGGTGAGCCTAACAGTGCCATGGAATGTTAGTGCTCAAGGGGACCTTAGATAGCATCAATTCCATATCACAAAGTTAACATGTAGAAAATTGAAATATAATGAAAGGGTGGCTTTTCTAGCATCAACAGCCCATTATTGGGGAAAAAAGTGGGAGTCAAACCCAGGTATTCTAATACAGTCATAGGCTTTTTAAAATGGCCTTTCTCCCTTAATGTAATGCACCCATTATTACCCTTTCATCATTTTCTCAGAGGAAGAGAGTCCTCTTTTTTTTCCAAGGCTTTTGCTTCTGCCTCTGCATGAGATTATAACTTGATCCCTTACTGTCTTTCCTTTTCACCTACAACATGTCAATGTTTTTCATTTAATAAATGACAACAAAATAATAATATAACAAAAATACTTTCTACCATCCATCGTTCATACTGCCACATTTTTTTGTATCAGAATCCCTCAAATATCTCTGCTTCCTCAATATTCAATCACTCTTCATTTCATCTTATTATGATATGGCATCTTCCTTAAGCCATTTACTGAAGCATCACTTACTGAAATCATTTATACCCATTTATAAATTCAAAGTCCAATGTCCATTCTTCATCCTTCTTCACCTCTATGAGGCAAATGAAACTGTTAACGACATCCTATTTCTCAAACATATGCATATGTTCTCCTTGACTTCTCTATTAGATTTCTTTGCAGTCCTCTGATCCTTCCATTTCTCTTTCACACTGGCTCATCCTTATTCAGCCCATTTTAAAAATATCATGTTCCTATCTAGTATCACTATTTATTATTTTATATTCTCACTTAAAATTTTCTTCCAAGGTGGTTGTCTATGTTTGTGTGGCAGACATTGATTTATTGATGTTCAGTTCCAAATTTGCCCTACTTGCCTGAAAATGGATTTGGACCCTTCAAATATTTTTCCTTTGCTAGCTGGTATGATGTTAAGCTTTGTCCATAGAGGTGCTGGAGTGATATTTCAGAAGGAAAGGGTATTGCTCATTAAGCAGTGTGGTAGTCTGAGACTGTGTGTAGTACAGAAAGTCATTTTATTAAAGCTGGTCCATCCCTGTGGGTGTGAACCTATTGTGGATGGGAGCTTTTGATTAGGTTTCTTCAATTAAGGGCCTTTTGATCAGGTTATTTCAATTAAGACATGACCCAGGGTGGGTCTTAATCCTTATATTGAAGTCCTTTATAAACAGGATGAATAAGGAGAGAAAGACAGGGGCCGGCTGTATAGCCCAGTGGATAGGGC
>PVKH010047160.1:0-10326 GCA_004027955.1 Chaetophractus vellerosus | reverse complement strand
GGGCACACCCCCGCGGGCAAAGGCAAGCCCCCGCGGGCAAAAGCAAGGCCCCCCCCCCCGAGCAAGGGCGAGCCCCCAGGAGCAGACGGGCCACCGCACCGGTGAGCTGACTCGGCTGGTCGCCCCAGGAGGGGGAGACAAGCAGACACAGAGGAACGTAGAGAAAAATGAACACAGGAAGAACAAGCAAAAAGGGGGGGATGTATAATAAATAAAAATAAAATCTTTTAAAAAAAAATTCTTATTGGAAGTTTTTCTCTTGCAGTACCTTAAATATATCATACCTCTATCTTCTTGCCTCCATGGTTTCTGATCAGAAATCAGCACTTAATCTTATTGGGTACCCCTTATATTTTATGCATTGCTTTTGTCTTGCTGCTTTGGAATTCTCTCTTTGTCTTTGGCATTTGATATTCTGATTAGTATGTGTCTCAGAGATGGTCTATTCAGATTTGGATGGGAATATCTTGTGAATCTTGGACATGGATGTGTATGTCTTTCAATAGGTTTGGGAAATTTTCTACCATTATTTCCTCAAATATTCCTTCTGTCCCTTTTCCTTTCTCTTCTCCTTCTGGGACACCCTTGACACGTATGTTTGCATGTGTTTTCATGTCGTTTAGTTCCCTGAGACCTTGTTCAAGTTTTTCCATTCTTTTCTTCATCTGTTCTTTTGTTTGTTTGCTTTCAAAGGCCATTTCTTCAAGCTCACCAATTTTCCTGGAGAGGCTGGGGCAGGTCCCCCCAGCTTCCTCCCTGCCAGGGGTAGGGCTTGGGCTTATGCTAGAGCTGCATAAGCTCATTCTAATGACTTCCCATAATGAAGAATTAGCCTGGGCATCCAATCACAAGGAGGTCTGAGCCATCAGTCACTCCTTAAAGGACCCCTTAACTTAAATGATAGGATCTTTACATTATTGTTCATTAATAGTTAATGTGCTAATATGTAAATACTTTTAACATTCCAATATCTTATGATGGCTTAGTTACAAGGTCCCAAATAATAATATTTTCTTCTATTTTAAATATGCTTATAAAGAATTTTTGGGTGAAATTTGAAAAAAGGGTAAGTATTAAGCTGAGCCTAAATTCCTTCACTTTCTTAAAAATATATTTGCATTCATCAGGTATAATGCAACAACAGCAAAAATAAACAGCTTGAATCAAAATTTAAGACATAAAGCTTTCTAAGTTCAATATTTCTAGGCTTGGTGCCATGTAGTATTTGATCTTGGATTTATGTTAGGAATTGTGTCTTCTTTCCCTCCTTTTATTGATATGAAAAGTGAGGCCCAGAGTGGTTAAGTGACTTGCCCAACATCACACAGTTCACTCTCTCTCTATTTTTTCTTACTTTAATTAGACTCCAAATATTAACTTTCAGTCAAGATTTCTTTCCATGTCTACCTCTACTTCTTTTATCCATACTTACTTTTATTTCAAATATCTTAAATCTTCTCACTCTCTAAAAAGTTTAAATATTCAATGAGAAGAAAATTAAATAAATAAATGTGTCTATTGCACGCTTTTTTCCAATATACTCCAATGACCTTATTCAGATTTCCCCAGTTTGACTGGAACTTGTGTGTGCATGTGCATGTATTAAATTTTACCCAACTTTATCACATGTGTAAGTTCCTGTATCTACCACCATAGTCAGGATACAGGATAGTTCTATCACTACCAAGCTCCCTTTTGTTGCCCTGTCATAGGCACCCTCTCCTCCCTTTCCCATAACCCCAGGGTCCCTAACCCCTGACCACTACTAATCTGTTGGCTCTACTTTTCCATAATTTTGTCATTTCAAAAATGTAATATACATTGAATTATATGTTATACAACCTTCCGTGATCAGCTTTTTTCTCTTAGAAAAATTCCCATGAGAGTCAACCAAGTAGTTGTGTGTGTAGATAGTCCAATCCTTTTTATTGCTGAGTAGCATTCTGTGGTTTGAATGTACCATAGTTTGTGTAACCATGCACCTATTGAATGACATATGGGTTGTTCCTAGTTTGGGTGTTCTTATGAGTAAAGCTGTTATGAATATTCATGTACAGGTTTTCATGTGAACGTATGATCATTTCTCTGGGATAAATGTTAAAAGGTATAATTGCTGGGTCATAAAGTGATTGCATATTTAGGTTTATAAGAAACAAAGTATTTTCCAGAGTGGCTGTACCATTCTATATTTCCACCTGTGATCTCTGAGTGATCACCTTTCTTTGTGTCTTCTCCAGCATTTGATGTTGTCATTATTAATTATTTTAGCCGTTCTGATAGGTATACAACAATGTTTTATTGTGGTTTTAACTTTCTTTTCCCTAGTGGCTAAACATTTTTTTCCTATGCTTATTTGTCCTCCTCAGTGAAACGTCTATTCATGTCTTTTGCCCATTTTCTAATTTGATTGTTTGCTTTTTTTACTTTTGAGTTTTGAGAGTTCTTTACATATTCTAGATTCTAGTGCTTTTCAAGATATGTGGTTTGCAAATATTTTCTTATAGTCTGTATTTTGTCTTTTCATCCTTTTAAGAGAGTCTTTCACAGAGGTTTTTAATTATGATGAGGCTCTTTTAACATGACTTCTTTTTATGGATTGTGCTTTTGGTGTCAAGTGTAAGAACTTTTGCCAAGCCCTAGATCCTAAATATTAGCCCCTATGTTTTTTATAAGGTTTTACATTTTTATATTTTATAATTATAATATTGTATAGTAAGTCCATGGACAATTTTTAGTCATCATTTTATAAAGTGTGAGTTTTAGGTTGATGTAGTTTTTTGTTTGTTTGTTTTGCTTATGGAAGTCCAATTGCTCCAACATCACATGTTGAAAACACTATCCAATTGCTTTTGAACCTTTCTCAAAAAAATGCATAAGCAAATGTATTTCGAGTATTTGAAATGTCCTAAAATAGGAACTAATTACACTTTTAATCTTTTAAACCGTACTTCTTATCTGTAACCACTAGGTGGCAAGATTGGCTTTTATAAGTTTATAATTTATTCTCAACAGGTCCCTGAAATTTACGTTATATCTTCAGTGAAATTTACTTTAAACATAGAGATTCTAATTTATTACAATCACCAAAAAGGAATGAACTTACGGGAAAAGCTCTAAATACTTAACTAAGGATAAGTACAATATTAGTGTATTGGAAATGTTAAACCTGCTCAGTTTTAGCTGGTGAACTTAGAAAATGAGATAGAAATCAGACAAACAGTAAAGTAGAGTACCTGAGAGTATCAGTGAGGCACTTTTCAAGAACTGCATATTTCAAGAACCTGTCAAATTCTTTTAATTTCACTGAAAAAAGATAGAATAACTTCATTGATCTTTATACCTAGAGTAAAATGTAAAGTATTTGTTGGAAAAAACGACATTCCTAGTAAATGCCTGCTTTGAAGTTGAACAATTTGTGTTAGTAGATTAAAACACTACTTACTTTTCTTCCTCAAATAATGATTTCTTACAATAACATATCCACACTTACACAATGTTGTCCTTGCTTTCTAGAAATATCCCTTCTAATTAGAGAAGTGTTTATTGGCTTTGAATACAAAGAGATGAAAGGAAAAGGCTTGCCAAGTAAAGGAAAGTAAAATTCCTAGTGGGAAACATTGGCATTTTGAGGAAGCTCTATTAAATGTCTACAACTTTTTAATAAAACTCTTTAATTCACTTCAATAGTGTCAAATGTTGTTAGCTATAACTATGTCAGTAAAATGAAGGTGTGGCATTCTCCCAAATGAAGTGTTAAACTGCTAATTACCTGATGACTTTGGGTAACATAGAGGCAAAAACTTGTGGCTTAAAACAAAAAAAACCTCCAGGTGTTTATTTAATAGTTCACGGCTCTGTCCTGTATGTCTGGTAATTGACTACCATTTTTTACTTTTTGTCTTAAAGAAACTGCTTATTTTGACAGGGATCTTATCCTGAGTGATATTGTGGGAGAGAGAGTGAGAGGGAGCATTAGCCTACACTACTGTTCTGACACATTTTCACATACTCTGGAGAAATGTGTGTCCTACATATATATGTCATAACTATGGATTTTATTAATTGCCAGATTTGAAACTGTGGAAGAATAAATTTCAATTGCAAAAGCTATATTTAAATTTTCTCCTCTATTTAATTTCAGAGACATCAGGTTATTAATTTAACAATTGACTTAAGTTTTTTTTTTGTCACTGAGCATCATGATTTACCATTTCAGCAGGAAGCCTTTAGAAGACCTAAGTATAGACATGGGTTCAAGGGAATATCTGGACTTAAGACTTAGGTCTTTCATTTCTATGTCAATGAACTAATTTTTTTGATACCCAAATACCAAGAAGGGCACTATTATTAGCCCTTTGTATGCATATGTTGCCTCATCTTCATATTAGTCCTTCACTGAAGGTAATAAATATGACTCCTATTTTATAAAACTGGAGTGGTTTTAGTCACCTGCTTGTGATAACAAAGTTGGTAAGTAGCAGATGAGTGTATTTGGACCTAAGTTTCATTCTGAAACCTACTTTCCCTTGGCTCCATCCCTTAACCGTGCTACCCACATTTCTCACCTGCAAAATGGACACTTTACAGAATATGAATTCTAACATCCTCTGATCCCAAAAATCTTTCCTCTCTGGTGTTGGGAGAGAGATTTTCAGGTCTGCCTGAATCTGGTCTAAATCACCAAGGGAGCTATATACTTTACCAAAGCCACTACTCACAGAGGACCAAGGACAAACTTTCAGAAATTTCCAGATGAAAAAAAATTGGTACGTGTATTTGTGGGAAAAAAGCAATACCCTCTTCTGATCTCTGGTAGTGTTGTTTTATTTTTGCTTTCTTTTTCTGTGAGGTTTTTTTAGAGGTTTTTATTTTTTATTTTTAAAGAAACTTTAGATTACATAAATGTTACATAAAAAATACACGGTTTCCCATATACCCCACTCCCTTCCCCTCCCACACTTTCTCACATTAACAACATCCTTCATTAGTGGTTTCATTTGTTACAATTAATGAACACATATTGAAGCATTGCCACTAACCATGGATTATAGTTTACATTATAGTTTACACTCTGTCCCACACAATTTTGTAAGTTAAGACAAGATATATAATAACCAGTATCCTTTATTGCAACGTCCTGCAGGACAATTCCAATGTCCTGAAAATGCCCCCATACTACACCTATTCTTCCCTCTCCCTCCCCTCAGAACCTCTTGTGGTCACTGCGTTTATATCAATGATACAAGTTCTTCCATTGCTAGAATAACATAAGTCTATAGTAGAATAATAGTAAGTATACTTTAGTCCACTGTTCATTCCCCAGTCTTGAGGATTTAGGGATGGTGATGCCCCCTCTGCCTCTAATCAAGAGAAGGCTTAGATCCCTTGGGGAAGATGGATGGAACTACCTTGCTTGTAGATGCAGTCTCTCTGTTCTTTGGGATGGGTGTTGTCCATCATCATCTCCTTGTTAGTTGTTCTGAGTGAGTCCAGTGAACTGGAGAGCAGGTCTTGCAACTCTGCTGAGATTCAGGGCCCAAGTGGACATGGCTAGACTAAAGATTTAAGTCTCTTGGATATATCTATCAAGTATAGTACTAACTATAGGTTCAATTAGACAGGGCAGAAGAGCCATGTGTCGGGAAACCACAAATGAGTCCAACTCTGTCATATTGGGGAACATAAATTCCAATGTAAGGCCTACTGATAGGATGTCAAACTTCTGAGCTGTCTGCCCTGCCTATAAAGTCTGGATGTTTCTAGAGCCCTCAGGTCTGGTAGTGTTCAACATGGCTCTTTTTTATCTGGGATGAGAACTATTCTAAGAACATGTTAATTGATGGAAAATAAAAGAGCTGACCTAGTGCCACAAAATGGAAGGGAACACTTCAGTAGTAACAGTGCAGAGCAACTTTTGCTGCTTGAAGCTGTCTCATCCTTGGCTGATACCTTCTGCTTCTTATTCATCCCTGAGTAACCAAATGATATACCTGAGCCTTGCTCTTCTCCACCAAAAGCAATGTAGAAGGCAGGAAAAGAACCAATTGTCATATATATGTGATCCTTTTCTTTTTAAAGGGTATGTAACTGTACAGTAAATTAGTGATAATGGGATAGGATCATAATGTGAGCTTTCTACCCACTAGATGGGGAGCTTGCTTTGCAAAATTGTATGCAAGGATGGAGAAATTAAGTCAATTTAACTTTGCTGGCTGGGCAAAATTTGCTAATTTAGGTCATATATTAGACTTTTGTTTTAGTGGTCAACACGGTTCAATTTCGAGCTAGGGCACAATTTGCACAATAACTAAAGTTGAAATTAATACTCAGAAACAAACCATGCTCTATTTAGAACTGAAATCCATTAAGTTGTCTGCATTAGAGGAAGAAGCTGACCAATGGAGATAAAGCCAATTTGTTATATTAGAATAGCTGAACTGGAGAAAAAAATTGATATAGCATGCAGCAATCTAAGGATGGGATTAAGCTCCAATGAGGTCACTTTGTTTTAATTTTAACTCTTAGGAAGAACATAATTCAACCTGTTTAAAATGCCACCTGGGTTAGCCAAGCAGTTTTTTTTGTTTTGTTTTGTTTTGTTTTGTTTTGTTTTGTTTTGTTTTTGACCCAGCAAACCTGAAAGAATGACTCCTAAATTTTCCATTTCCAGCTCTTAAATAAATTTGTGTGGACCTTAAAATTAGTGACTTATATAGACATTAGTCTATCTATTTTACATATGCCTGCTTACCTTTCAACTAATTAAAATCAGGCTGAAAAATGTTAGTGCTACTACAGCCATGTAGTGACAGATGCCTTAGAAATTACATGAAATTATGTCAAAAATGCCAATAACTCGGTATATCAAAATAGAGCGAACCTTTCAAGATTCAATTCTTAGTCAAGTGTTTATTTTGAGGTTCTATATTGTATTTATACAGGAATAAAAAGAGAATCTATGAATTGATGGGCAGAGTGACTGGGTTTTGATGCGAGGGGAGATGCTGCATGTTTTCAGCAGTTTATTCATATTATTGTCCAAGAATGGAAAAATGATTCTTGCGAGGATAAGTCAATGTTCTACAAGCATAACACACCGTAGGTATATGCCAGAGTCAAAGTAGCTTAAAAAGTTCAAATGTTTCATATAGTTTTGTATTGATTACCATGATTATCTCTTTTTTTATTATTATTATTATATATCCCCCCCTTTCTGCTTATTCTTGCTGTGTTCATTTTTGCGTTCTTCTGTGTCTGCTTGTCTCCTCCCCGTTGCGGTGACCCACTGAGTCAGCTCACTGCGTGGCGGCCTTGCCTGCTCGCGGGAGGCTTTGCCCTGCCCACGGTGGCTTTGCCCTGCCATGGCAGCTTTCCTTCTCAAGTTGGTCTGCCCACTCAAGGAGGCCCCGGGAACTGAACCCGGGGCCTCCCATGTGGTAAACTGGTGCCCTACCAATTGATCTACAGCCGGCCCCCGATTATCTCTTCATAATTGACACCAATAGCCACAACATCGAAAAATACTTGCAATGTTTAAAAACACATGTGAAAAATATTAAAACTACAAAAGAAATTACTTAAAAGTGGTATTTTATTATTTCCATTGAATTTATATTATATTTCAGAAAGATGGCCACTCTGTAGCATTTGCTAGGTGTAATAAAGTAAAGGAGACAGAAGCTTGAGTGTATTAGGGTAAATATTTCCCAAGCAAAAGTTCAATCAAAAAATGCCATTCAGTGTTTTCTAATATTGTTGGATTAGAAAAGTTTTCATGATTTGCAAATTATCAGAATCATCTGGGAAGATGTCTCTTATCTTTTATTTTCTTTAAATAAAAATATCTGAGAGCCATAAAGGTTACACATCTACCTGAGTGGTTTCTCAGGATATTCAGGTTTGGCAAACCCTACATTCGTTCATAGACTTCTTGAGGGCAGGAAATTCTCTCTTAGCACCTATCCCTAAAATAGGGCATGACCCAAACTAAATAAGGGTTAAATGAATGGAAGGGTGAGGATACTTTTAGCTCTAAAGGGAAGTGCCATTGTATTAATTTTGTGAATACTTACTGACTTTTTTCTTCACTAGTTAATGAATACAGGAATCAAGCCTATCTTGATCACTGCTGTATCCCCAGTGCTTTGTACAAGGACCACCATATAGAAATTATTATTTGCCATTTAAAATGCCTTAAAAATACAAATGATCTTACCTAAGATTCTCATTATATTGGGCCCAGATTTGGGACATTGAAAATGCATGATCCAGCTCTACTTTCCAAAGTATCATTTGCCCACAACAACCTAATGCCTCTCCCTCCCAAAAGTTGATCCTCACCCAGATTTTCCATAAGAGCAAGATATTACTGGACTGCAGAAGCTTGACAGACCTTGGGACATAGTAATGCAAACCAAAAATATTGTTAGGAATTAAAGGAATACAATTGTAAAACTGGAATTCAAGCCTGCAGTGCTTATTCACATCCACTCTCACTTTATGTTAGGATGTGCTAAAATAGAACAATAAAATATTTTATTGCGTTTGCTTGCAGCAGAAAATGATGTGATGTGTTCAATGTTTTTCATCTATATGTTCTTGTCTGTAACTTGATGAAGTGGTTGATGTTTCAAATATAGAGATTAGGATTCAAATATGGACCATTTTGTGACTGTCTGAGCTAAAAACTTCATAGTTCCAAAATTCTTTATTTAAATTATCAAGTATTTATTTTTATTCAAAATTAAATCCAGGAGTAAAGAAACCTATCTTACAGTCAAGAAAGGCATCTTCATGTCATCTGAAGTGGTATCAATGAATGATGTTCATGGAAGTTTGTTTCTTTGTTTATGTAGTGCTATCTAAATATGATTTTGTTTCATTTGAAAGCAATTATGATGCTCTAGAGCCACAAGTTGGAAACAAATACTTGGTTCTTAAAGACTGGTCATGAAAGTTTCTGAGCCATAGGAAACATAATAATAAGGAAAGTTCCACTCACATCTGTAAAATAGCTTTTGGGGAAGCAGTGGTTAGTGAGGAAAAGATTCTGTTATACCTATCCTAGGAGTCCGATGATGGGGGTGACTTGAAAATATTGTGGTCTATATTTCAAAGGCAAAAAGATTAGTCGAAAATCATGAGGCATGAGGCTGAGAAGTAAATAAGAAAATGTCATTTTTAGTGACTATATTGAAAACTTGGTTGAATCATCACTCCAGCGTTACAGAGAGGTAGGATTCTCAGAGCTCCCCAATCCCAATGCTCTTGTTCATAAAAATCCCTGATATTTATTCAAGCCTCATAGTCCTCAATACCCTCATACATTACCATCCGGTATGACTGACATACTTATAACTCTCCAAAAGCAAATAAATGACACATACCAGCGTGCAGTTGCTGAATCCATACCTTTTACCCCAAATCCTTACCTGGCCAACACATTCTTCAGAGCTTGTACAGAAACCACCTCTTCTGAGGTTTTTCTGACTCACCCTATTTAAGTTACAATACTCTCCCATGTGTTCCTTTAGCTTCCTATACATATCTATACACCCATGTTTCTCACCCTTACCCAGACATTGGAATCATATAAGAAGCTGTAGGCCCCACTCCCAGCGATTCTGGGTTAATTGGGCTGAGTTGCTGCCTGGACCTTGTGGGTTTTATAAGTTTCCAAGGTGATGCTAATGTACTGCCAAGGTTGAAAAACTCTTTCACGGTTTTATCTTATTGGATTGAACTTTTCTGTGTATTTGCCTGTACTTTCCTTGTGGTCAAGAATCCTGCTTTGTTTATTTGCTTTTCTTCAGAATCAAACAGTGCTACTGACCCATCACTTATATGCTCTCAGAACTAGTTGATGACATACTGAATTAACTGAGGATAACCTAGAAAGAACCAGAATTTAGGAAGTCATGAGGTTTTCTCTAAGAGGTTGAATGTGAAAAAAGAGAGAGAAATAATAGATGAGGGCTCTCTGCTAGAGATAGATTGTTTTGCTTTGAATTATAACATGATTTGTACATTTATATGCAGAAGGCAAATGAGGGAAAAAGCAATGGAAACAAAAAGCATCCAGGAAGAGATGGTTGCTTTAGTAGAAAAAGGAAAACATTCTGGACTTATAGGCACTTGAACTTACAAAGGAAGCTGAAGAAAGGACTAATTAAAGATATCTTTAAATGTGAAAGACAAAGTTGCTGGTTATACCACTAAACACAGTGCAATGAAGTATTTCTGAGAGGCGGTACATTCCCAACATTGATGTTTTCCAGTGCAAGCAAATGAAACAAAATATAAGATTTTACTCCAGTTCTTATGTTA
>PVKH010047159.1:0-10324 GCA_004027955.1 Chaetophractus vellerosus | reverse complement strand
TTTTTGGTACATCTTGTCTCAGCTCTCCCTTGTGTCACTCTCCTGTTACATCATCACCTTGCTGCGTAGCTCGCAGGGCCTGACGACGCACCCGCGCACAGGGCCTGGTAGCCTGCACACCTTCTATATTTTTCTTTTTTAAATTTTTACTGGGAGGTCCCGGGGATCAAACCCAGGTCCCTCCATACGGGAGACAGAAGCCCAACTGTTTGAGCCACATCCATCCCCCTGCTATATCTCTTTAAGGTTGACCAAAGATACCCAGAGTTACAGTCATTTCCCATACAGGATGGTAATATAATAAATCAGGCTTAATTCATCACCAGCATTCTAAAAGCTAGACCTATGGAGAAAAACTAGGTCTGAGGACTCATGCATGATTTATAATATAGCGAATGTTTAGCCTACCCTGAATATCACAAAATCAGGACAGCAAGAATATTCTCATGGAGTGACTATATTAATATCAGATAAAGTAAGACTTCAAAACAACAATCATGCAGAAATATAGAACGCCATATTAGTGGTTGCTTAGAGTTAAGGGAGGAGGGGGATAGGGAATGACAGCTAAAGGGTACTGGTTTCTTTTTTAGGTGATGAAATGTTCTAAATTGACTATAGTGGTGGTTACACATTATCTGTGAACACACTAAAAGTCACGGCAATGTACACTTTAAATGCAGGGTATGTAAATTATATGTCAATAAAGCTGTTTTTAAAAAGAGGAACATTACAAAATGATAAGGGGTCAATTTACCAAAATGTGTATGCACTTAACTACAGAGTTTCAAAATACGTGAACAGTAAAAATGACATAAATGAAAGGAAAAATAAGCAAAGAAGTCACATAGTTGGAGACTTCCCACACTCTTTTCTATATAATCAGTAGAACCAGTAGAAAGAAAATTTCCCTACAGATATAGAAATTCTGAACACCATCAACCAACTTGCCCTAATTGACATTTGTAGAACATTTCCTCCAACAAAAGCAGAATACACATCCTCTTCAAGTGAACACAGAATATTCACCAAGGTCAATTATATTCTGAGCCATAAAACAAACCTTAGCCAGAAAAAAAAAAAAAAAACCTGCAATCAAACCAAGTAGTTCTCTGATCATTACAGAATTAAACTAGGCTTCAAAAACAGAAAAATCCCCAAATAATTAGAAAATTACGTAGATACACACACACCATCTGACTGTGTAAATCACCACAATCATCAGAGCTATAAGGAGAAGTATCCTCTCCCTCAACATGGTCAGGAGCTGTCCATTTGTAAGAATCCTTGCTCTCTTCAAGACTGACCATTTTTCAATCAAATAGTTTATAAACCTATCACCAAGAGAATTTACAAGCAAATGCTGTTTATAAACCATGCCATGAGAATTGATAAACTTATTATCAGGAAAACACAGTTTATAAACTTATTATCAAAACAATTTTTATGAAAATTCTAAGTCCATACTTCTCTGTCTCATTTATCATACCTGAATACATATATTTTTATGTTAGCCACAGAGCTTTCATTCTTCCTAAAGCATATTCAAGCCAAATATATCATCTACAAAGTGCAAAACTCTTTAACCTAGAGAAAAGAAATACAATATTGTTCAACCCCATTTTTTTTTCAGTTCAGCAAAATAAACAGTATTTTTGGTTTGATTATAACATTATTGTAACCAACCCTTAACTGACACACAGGCATTTCCTGAATTATGAATATCTACCTTACAAATGACGCTTTTAAAATAAAAAAAGGCTCTGAAACTGAACCAATCTAAGAAGGTTCTGCCCTACAGGCATTTCCATTACTACTGCCTAGTGGATGAAATGAGAAACTGGGCCCAAAATCTTTTCCTTACCATCTTTCTTAGTATTTAGGATATCCTGCTGAAGCAAGATGAAACCTTAAATTCTATAAGGTCTAATCCATCATTTTATACACCAGGGTGGGGGGGAGGGTGCAATGCGTGAAGAACTTAAGTGACTTTAATGTGATCACAGAGATAGAAGCCGGGTCTCCTCCCCTCCCTTCCCTTCGCCCCCCCCCCCCATTTTTACAATAGCAAATTGTCCCTTCCTATTGTACATGAAAGTCATGTGCAAAAAAGAAACAAACCTCAACCCTTACCTCACACCATATACAAAATTTAACTGGAAATAGATAATAGACCAAAAATGTCAGAGTTAAAACTTTAAACGTTCTAAAAGAAAACAAAAAAATTCAGTGACCTAGAGTTTGGCAAAGATTTCTTAAATGCATTATAAAAACACTATTTGAAAAAACAAAATAAATTAGTCCCTATTAAAATTAAAACTCTTTGCTCTTCAAAAGGCAAGCTTAGGAAAATGAAAAAGCAAACCACAGACTAGGAGAACACATTGCAAAACATATATACAACAAATGGGCAAAGGATTTGAATAGACATTTCATCATAGAAAATATATGCCTGGCTTATAAATACACATAAAGGTGTTCAACATACATTAGTCATTGCCTAATGGCAATGCCCCAGGATGTATTTATCAATTGCAATGAACGTGCCACACTAATGAAGGATGTTTATGTGGGAGGGTGTGGGAGGTGTGGGAGTGGGGCATATGAGAACCCCTATATTTTTTATGTAACATTTATGTAATCTAAGTATCTTTTTAAAAAAAAAATTTTTTTTTTGGTAATTATTACTGAAAAAGGAAAACCAGATCAGTGGTTGCCTGGTGGAGGTGGAAGGGAGGTGGGGGTGAGAGAGGGTCGCGGAGATGGGGAGAGGCAGAGTTATTACAAAAGGGCACAAAGTAACTTTTGAGGGTGATGGATCTGATCATTACTCTAACTGTGATGATGGTTTTCATGGTGTATACATATGCCAAAATTCATCAAATTTTACTTTAAATAAGTGCATGTAATGGTTTCAGAGTTTTATTTAATCGTGAATTCCAAAAATACAGATTGGATTATTCTTGTAAACTAATCTGTTTATCTGGGCATGATTAAGTTATGAGTAGGGCGTTAACTGCCACGTCAGTGAGACGTTGAGCCCCACCCCTCAGTGGGCGTGGTCTCAAGTATAAAAGGCTAGACAAGAAGCAGATTGAGAAAAGCAGATTGAGAAAAGCAGATTGAGAGAAGAGATCTGGAGAAGGAGATTTGAGAAGCAGTTCTGATGTTGGAGTGAACCGTTCGCCCGATAGTCTACAACTGGCCTTGTGGAGAGATGCAAAGCATAGAAAGCCTCATGGTCTACAGCTGAACTCGTGAAGGAAACAGAAGCTAAGCCCGGAGAGAAACGCAGCCCCGGGAACAGAGGAACCTGGAAGCCTGAACCCTGGAGACGTCAGCAGCCATCTTCCTCCAACACATGGACTTTGGTATGGGAAGAAATTTATGCTTTGTGGCCTGATAACTGTTAGCTTCTACCCCAAATAAATACCCTTTATAAAGACCGACCAATCTTTGGTATATTTCAAAAGGCACGCCTGTGGCTGACCAAAACAGTGCAGTTTACTGAAAGCCAATTATACCTCAACAAAGCTGTAATAAATGGAAAAAAACTGCTTATCAAATAATTCAGCAATTCCACTCCTAGGTATTTACCCAAGAGATATGAAAACATATGCCCATCCAAAGAGTTGTACACATATGAAAACAAGGCCCATCCAAAGAGTTGTATGTTTTGAATTGCAAAGAGATTGTTTAAAACAATTATCCTTTATTGAACACAATTCTGTACCAAATCTTGTGCCCTCTACATACATTTTCCTCTAATCCTCTCAACAATTCTACAATGTAGGTATTATTATTATTTCCATTTTAAATTAAAACAATTAGGTTCAGAGAATATAAGCAATTTGCCAAGGTCTCTCAGTAAGTAAAAAAGCGAGCTACAACCAAGAATAAATCCGCATCTGTCTTAATACAAAGTATTTCCAACGCAACATACTTGTCGATCGGGGATAGTTTTAGTCTATTGAAATTTAAGAAAAATGCATTTGTTTCCTTAGACAAGTACTTCCTTGAACACAAGCATCTATTAATACAATGGTGTTCATTCCCCAGAAGAATAAGTACTCAACAAATATATTCCATTTTAACCTAAATTTGTAGACTTATTCTAAAGCAACTATTGGTTGCATTACAAATCTTTTCTATTACCACTATGTCTGATTTGAAGGGAAATTTATACTGTAAGATAAATCCACAAACTAGAGTGTGATGGATTTTGTAATTATTTCTGGCTTGATTACCACATTCCATTATCATATAATCATAAAGCCAAAGGTGAGCACTGTGAAGAACTGAACACTTTCACCACACCTCCCATATTTGGAGACCAGCAAAAGATACTGTAATAACCAAAATATCCAGGTTGAAAGATTTACAGATTTAAAGATCATTATACCTTATTTAATGGTTTGATTTCCTTCATGTGACCCAAATTCTAAGAAAAGTTATTATTTTTACCACTAGGCACAGTCAACATTTTAATTCTTGATGTATATACTAAGAAATCACTGCATAATTTAACTTAACAAGACTGGAGGCCAAGCAATACAATTCCAATTTTTATGTGGAGCTAATTAACTATGATTTGGGACAAAACTCAATCTTGTGTTTCACTTAGCTACTTCCCAGGAGTATCATTATGAATTAACTTTTCATGAAAATATACACACACATTTATACATACATATATTTATAACATACACATATATATGTTATAAAGCAGTTACACTTTAAATATATAATTTAACCCATACTTTATTCATATCTGTACATTCAATTTACCATTATTTTATAGTATTTTATTATAGAACTTTTATACATATTTTTAAATAGGTAATCAACAGCTATATTTACCAGATGAAAAGTCTTCTCAACTCTCTCATAATAATTGCATCATATTGTTAAGATCTAGGTCTTTTCAGTGATATTATATGGGTCACTTTTTAACAATGATGAAAATAGTTTACTTTTTATTTTAAGCTTTCCTACAGATCCCATGAGAACATTCTGCTTTCCACTGACATCACAGAGATAGCTTTCTAAAGCTTCAGTAAGTAGGAAAAAAAGTAACAGATGCCTCCCATGGTTATTCTCATAACAAAAGACAAGGAAAAGGAGACAGGAAATAATCTTTAAACCCTTATATTCAAAGACCTAGTACTTTTCCAAAACAGAGAATCCAGGGTTTGCCAAGGACTTAAGTAATTTGGCTTCAGTGATAATGGATTATATACAGCTGGATTCTAGGCAAGTCATTTACATATGGTCTTCACAGAGGTTAGACTGGGGAATTTTTAAAGTTAGGTCTCTTGAAATTATTAAAAGTATAGCAACAGGGAATGGTACTCCCAGAAACAAGCAAAGGACCCCAAAATCCACTTTGTTTCTATCTCTCAAATAAAAACTAATACATCTGTCTCATCTCCCAAAAGAAGAGCTTCTTCTAACCAACAGTTGGATCTAAACATTCTGGCAGTGTAAATAGTAATTATAAAAAAGTATAGAAACTCCTTCTCTTGAAGAGAAAGGTAAAGAGTCAGATGTTGTAAGTAAATTGTGCATAGAAAAACAGAAACTTCTGGAGGCTAATCTTTGTGTAGGCAATTCATAAATGATATGCTAGAAATTATGTACTAGAAAGTTTATCACTTTTGTTCGTTAGGAAATATATAGGCGGGGGTGGGGGGAGGTGGAGCAAGATGGTGACAGAGCAAGGAACTACAAGAGTCAATTCACCTTACAGTGCAGTTAGTAATCACAATCACCCAGAGCTATCTAACCTGTCTGGGGGGCTCAACACCCTTGAAAGGAAGGAAGATACTGCCCATCTGCAGTGAAGATTCTTGAGTAGAGCACTCCATGCTGCAGAGGCCAGTGCCCATCCTCTACTGGCAGCGCAAGTCACCTCAGGAGTTATTCTGTGGCTGGAGCTGGAAGCTCCATTTCCCAAAAGCGGGAAAAAGAGACAGTCAGGCACCAACTTCAGTTACTGATTAGTAAATTCAGCTAGCTGAAGTGTAATCCTAAGAACAGCTAAAGTTTGCACCTGCCCAAGTGGGAAAGGCCAGCAGCCACCATTTTAACTCCACCCCCGGCATGAGGGGAAGCGGGGCTGATTGCAAATCACAGTGTAGGTAGCGACCAGCTTCTTTCCACCCCGATAAGATTGCAGCCCTAGCCTAGGTTCCAGCCCCAACACCAGCAGGGAGGAAGCTGGGGGGACCTGTACCAGCCTATCCAGGCAACTGCAGGTGCTTTCAGCTGGCACACACCAGATAGTCAGACACCTGGGGCTCCATCCCCACCCCACAATAGGACAGGAGGGGAACTGTGTTTCCTCAGCCACTCTGGGCAATGGTAGACACTTTCAGCCTGCACGGACTGGACTGCTGGGCACCTGTGGATCCACCTCCACCTCCACCACCCCCATAGGATAGGAGGAGGTTGGTGTTTCCTCAGCCTCTCTGGGAAACTGCAGGTGCTTTCAGCTCACATAGACTGGTTTGTTGGGCACCTGTGGTACCAGACCCAACCCTTAAATAGCAAAAGGAACAGTACTCCCTCAGCCTCTCAGAGCAACTGCAGGAGTTTTTGCCCACACAGATTTGATTTTTGGGCACTCTGGAGGGTCCACTCCCACCACTGGTGGGACGGAGGAAGAGGGCCAGTACTACATCACTCTATCTGAGCAACTGCAGTCAGTTTTGACCCGTACGGCTTAGTTTGCTTAGTTTGTTCCCCTGGAACCTGCAGTTCCATGCCCACCCAGGCAGGGGAGAAAGGGGCATGAAGCTTCATCAGTCTCTCCAGACAACTACAGATGGTCTTGGACTGCACGGCTTGGATTACTACACACGGTTATGGCTTCATCCCTACCCCTGGCAGGGGAGAAAGGTGGGAGAAGCTTCATCAGTTCCTGGGGTGATGTGGGCAGCTTCAGCCTCCACAGCTTACAGTATCAACTACATTCTCGGCTCCTACTACACAACACATGAGGTCTCAGGTTCAAGCCCCAGCCCCTGGTACCTTAAAAAAAAAAAAAAAAGGAGGGGAAGGCAGATGACTCAATGGGAGAAAATATTTGGAAATCACATGTCCAATAAGGGTTTAATATCCATGATATAAAAAGACACAATAAAAAGACAAACAACCTGATTTAAAAACGGGCAAAAAACTTGAACAGACATTTGTCCTATGAATAAATGCAAATAGCAATAAAACACATGAAAAAATATTCAACTTCACTAGCAACTAGGGAAATGCAAATCAAAACTACAATGAGATATCATTTCACACCAATCAGAATGAACACTATTAAAATGACAGAGGACTACAAGTGTTAGAGAGGATATAGAGAGATAGGCACATTTACTCACTGCTGGTGGAAATGTAGAATGGTACAGCCACTGTGGAGGACTGTTTGGCAGTTCCTAAGGAAGTTGAATATAGATTTGCCACGTGACCTGGCAAAAGGTATATACCCAGAAGAACTGAGAGCAGTGACACAAACAGACATCTGCACACTGATATTCATCATGGCATTATTCACAATTGCCAAAAGTTGGAAACAACCCAGGTGTCCAACAACCGATGAATGGATAAAAACTGTGGCGTATTCACACCAAGGAATATTATGCAGCTGTAAGAAGAAATGAAGTCATGAAGCATATGACAACATGGATGAATCGAGAGGATATTATGTTGGGTGAAGCAAGCCAGACCCAAAAGGATAAATCCTGTATGACTGTGCTACTATGAACTAAATACATTGTGTAATCTCACAGAATTAATAACTCAAATATGGGTCACCAGAAAATAGAATGAGGTTAAAGAACAGAAAGCTGATGGCTAACTTGTGAAGAATTGGCAAAAAGGATATGTGTTAATCTTTAGAAATGAAAAGAAAAGGTGAAAGCCCAACATAATGTCTGTAACTAGCAATACTATAATGTGGTTTAAAGTGATTTAAAGGGAAAGTCTAGGGTCATGTATATTACTAAAAGAAAAGCTATAAAATGTAACATGAAACTGTATACATAGTAAAACCATATGTGAAATATGAATATGGGTAAAATTGCATATATAAAACTGTTTTTCTTTGAAGCTAAACAAATGTATGTTAATACTATAAGATGTAAATATCAGACAAGAAAAACATTATGCTAAGTGTAAGAAACCAGACACAAAGTACAACATATTGTATGATTCCACTTATAAAAAATGTAAATATAAATCAATCCATAAAGATGAAATTATATTAGTGGTTATGAAGGGCTGGGGAAGGACTGCTAAGGGGTGTGGAGCTTTTCTTTTAGGAGTAATGAAATTGTTCTAAAATTTTTTATGGTGATGAATGCACAACATTGTGAATATACTAAAAGTATAATCAGTGGATTATACACTTTGGACAGATAGTATGGTACGTGAATAAATCTCAATAAAATTGCTTAATATATAAATAAATAATTGTGCAAGAATATCCAGAAATAGCAGCTATGTATAGCAGGGGAAACACAGAGAGATTGAGAGGTGAAGAATTTTCTCGTCTGTTTTTTGTTTTTTACTATTATTATTATTGAAATAATGAAAATGCTCTAATAATGACTAAAGTGATGAATGCACAACTACGTGATTATACCAAATACCACTGATTGTATGCTTGGGAAGAATTGTATGCTTTATTAATATGCATCAATAAAATTGATTTGTTTAAAAAAATAAGCTAAAAGAAGATGGTACTGAGTGACCACAAAGAATCATTTGAAAGCATATATAGAAAAATAACAGATTTCATGAGAATAAAAGGCACAATAAATGAAATAAAAAATATACTGGGGGCATATAATAGCATATTTGAGGAAGCAGAAGAAAGGATCAGTGAGCTTGAAGAAATGGCCTCTGAAAGCAAACATACAAAAGAACAGATAAAGAAAAGAATGGAAAAAATTGAACAGGGTCTCAAGGAACTAAATGAGAGCAAGAGATGTGCAAACATACTAGTAATGGGTGTTCCAGAAGGAGAAAAGAAGGGGAAAAGGGCTGTAAGAGTATTTGAAGAAATAATGGTAGAAAATTTCCCAATCCTATTGAAGGACATAGATATCCATGTCCAAGAAGCACAACATGCTCCCATCCAAATAAATACGAATAGACCAATTCTGAGACACATACGAATCAGAATGTCAAATGCCAAGGAAAAGAGAGAATTCTGAGAATAGCAAGAGAAAAGTGATACATCACATACAAGGGATATACAATAAAATTAAGTGTTGATTTCTCATCAGAAACCATGGAGGCAAGAAGGCAGTGGCATAATATATTTAATATACCACAGGAGAAAAACTGCCAGCCAAGAATCTTATATCCAGCAAGACTGTCTTTTTAAAATGAGGACAAGATTAGAATATTCACAGATAAACAGAAACTGAGCAAGTTTGTAACCAAGAGGCTTGCTTTGCAGAAAATACTAAAGGGAATGCTACAACCTGAAAAGAAAAGACAGGAGAGAGACACTTGGAAGAGAGTCTAGAAATGATGATTATATCAGTAAAAGTAACTAAAAGTGTAAGAGGAGTGGTGAAAATAAAATATGACAGATAAAACCTAAAGGTCAAATTGGGTGAAGAACTGCCTTAACCGTAATAACATTGAATATTATTTGATTAATAAACTCCCCAATCAAAAGACACAGACAGGTAGAATGGATAAAAAATACGAGCAATGTAGCAGTTTGATATAGTTATGAATTCCAAAAATAGATATTGGATTAAACTTGTAAATTGGTCTGTTCATCTGTGCATGATTGTTATGATTAGGGCTTTGACTGGGCCATGACAGTAGGGCATTGAGTCTGCCCCTTGGTGGGTGGGGTCTCAAAGCTAAAAGACATGGCAAAGGACAGAGTTGGAGTTTTGAATTGGAGTTCCGAAGCTGAGTTTTAATGCTGGAGCCCGGGGAAGGAAGCACACAGAGGAGCTTGGTCGTGAGGAAGGAGAGATGGCCTCAGGATAGAGACGAGCAGTTCACCTGACAGTTCACTGCTGGCCTTGTGGAGAGAGGCAAAGCCTAGAGAGCCTTATAGTCTACAGCTGACCTTGTGGAAGAAACAGAGGAGCTGATCCCAGAGAGAAACAGAGCCCCAGGAAGAGAGGAACCCAAGAAGCCTGAGCCCTGGCAAACGTCGGCAGCTGTCATGCTCCAACACGTGGCAACAGACTTTGGCGAAGGAAGAAACTTACGATTTATGGCCTGATAACTGTAAGATTTATAAATACCCTTTATAAAGACCAACAGATTTTCGGTATTTTGCACTAGCACC
>PVKH010047158.1:0-10321 GCA_004027955.1 Chaetophractus vellerosus | reverse complement strand
GGAACCAGGGGATTTCAGGTGGGGAGTTACAATGACTGGAGGACATTACGTCTTTCATCACATGAGATGATCTTACACAGTGGAGAGCAGATATATATATATATATTGGTCTAGTATAGTTTACTTGTCCACTTTTAATAAACTATTCCTATTGGACTGAGGCCATCTTATCATTAAATGTTGCTCAAATTGTACCTTATCAGGAGTGCTCTTGTTTTTGTCTGTATTTGCCCTTGGCTAATTTTTATCATCTAAAAAGTCCCTGCCATTTTTCAGAAAAGGGACCACTCTTGGCAATTCCTAATACAGGTAGCTGTTTTATTTTATTTAACAATACTTAGTATAGATCTAGAACTGAAATTGCTCTGTGATTAGGAATGATGAGAAAGATATATATATAGACACACACATGTACATATACATACACACAGACATATACATACACACAGACATATTTATATATATACAAACATATATATATACACACATATACACACTTTCAAGAGGCTTCATTCCAATTTATACTCCAATTCACACATTTTTGAATGATTGTTTCACTTCAGGTTGTCCATACATTATCTTATTCTTGATTTTACCAGAGTTATACCATTTTCTCTTGTTGCTACTATCTGAAATTGAACATTTATGCATGAATTGATCCGTATTTATTTACTGTGGTAGGCTGAATTATGTACCCCAATTTAAACACATTCTTAATCTTAAACTGTGCCCCGCTGAGGCTGAGTGTGAACTCATTGTGAATAGGATCCCGTGAAGCTGTTGTTTTTAGTTAGGGTGTGGCTGCACTGAATGAGGTTGGGCCTTAACCGAGATTACTGGAATCCCTCATAAGCAGAAGAAATTCAGACAGAGTCAGAGAAAGCCACGGGAAGGAGCCAGAAGCCAGAAGTCAATGCACCCTGGAAAAGAAAGGGTAGGACCCAAGGAAGAAACACAAATCAAGGAATCCCAAGGGTCATGGGCAGTCAGCCCCAGAATGCTATCACTTAGGGAGAAAGCATTGCCCTGCTGATGCAATCCTTTTGGGCCTCTCCTAGCCTTAAAACCATGAGCCAATAAGTTCCCATTCTTTAAGGCAACCCATGTGGCCATATCAGCCTGGAAACTAAGCCGGTTACTATATCATACTATTATAAAAATGAATCACCAGTTCATGTTTTTTGCCTATTTATCTAATTTTTTCATCATTTTCGTTTTACTAATTATAGCAAACTCTTCTATCTCTGAAAGTCAAATAAAGTTCTATTTCTATTCAATTTTCTTTTATAACTTTTCTATGTTGTCTTTGTCTTTTCTTCATTATGAGATTCTTATTGGAGAAAGAATATTTCATATTCTCATAATGAGCTAATAAAAAGTATAAAGAAGCACCAATAAAACTGGCTCTACGTTCCAATAATAATTGCTGGTAATTTTTCACAAATTTTCTATTCATTTTTTTCCTTTGCATATTTAAAATTTTATACATGATTTTATGCATTTCTGTTTACTGTTATGTTATAAATGTATCTAATTTCACAAGGATTATCTGCAAATCTCATTAGCCACAAAATATTTTATAACAAAGATATATTATAATTTATTTAACCTAGTTTTAGATATTTACTTTTCCAAAATTTTTGTTATTTGCAAATAATGATATGCACATCTCAATGTATACATATTGTTCACATTTATAAGAATTTCCATGGTGTAGTATATTTAAATGTGGTATTACTTAGTCAAAAGTTATGAGACTTTTTAAAGCTCTTGAAACAAAAGGCAAGGTGCTTTTATGGACTTGTCTAGTGGCCATTTACTGTGGTTCTTTGTGATCTCTGGTGGCTCTGAAAATCTACAGTTTCCTGTCTTTTAGCTTTGGGAACGGTGATATCAGTTCATCTATTTAACATAATATATTTTAAACTAAAATGCTAAAATTATAGACATAAGCAAATGAAGAAACAGAGTTCTTGGGAGAGGGTGCAATGAATTATATACCTTAACCCACTGCTGTCTGGAACTTATTTAACAATTGGCTCTCTGGAAAAAAAAGTATACATTATATATTAAGTTTATTAGATAGTTTATTGATATAAAGGATGTGAAGCAATTTATAAATACTAATAAATATGTATTTTTAGTATATATACTATATATGTAAAATAGTCTTCACTGAAAATTCCAAGTAGTCAATTGATTCTCACAGAATGCTTCCACTAATATTTGCCAAACTCTTGCATCTGTAGCCAATGTGTGGTTGCAGTTGATGAATGAATATATTTCTGACATGAATGTTGGTTGACATTTTCATTTATGTTAATGTGTAAGACAAAAGTGAAACAACAAAGATGTACGTGGGAAACTCTCTCATCTGTCAATGACATGGACAAGTTCTTTGTTGAATCGGATAGTTTTCCAATCCTGGAAGAATATTTTTCAAGATTTTTGTGTGCTTTTCACAATATAGCAGCTACAGATATGACACAATTTAAAGTTTAATATTTATATATATATTTTTAAAATTTTTGCATTGGAAAATTTTCCCTTCAAGCTATTATTTTTGGTTAGGGAAAATTTTTGCAATGAAAAAATAATAAACCAAATTCTAATTTGAAGCATTTGTCAATTTCCAAGCAGTAAATGCTTCCACCACAACAATTTAGACTACCAATGTGATGTCAATGAACGAGATGTTGGGAAAAAACACACAATCGCATTTCTGTTATAAGAATATAAAAAACATAACTTTAAAAGTAAACAAATGGTAAAATGTAGTAAAATAATTAGGAAGTAATGGGTTTTGAGTATTTATTATATTTTTAAATATAATTTATTTAATTTTAAGTTTATGTAATTAGATTTTTGATGAGGCTGTGTTTACTAATTGGCTTTCAAGATGACTGAAAATATAACAATCGGCTCTTGTGATCTACTGTGAGGGGTCTACAGTACACCACTGCTTAACTTCAAACCTAATGAGAGATTTATCTGCATATAATTTAAGTATCAACGTCTCATCACTAAAAAATTGCAGTACTTCATTTCACCTCTCCAACCACCCAGACCTGCACCCAAGGGGGAGGGGTCAGCCTCAACTGCTCTAGATGATTTCACAGCTACATCGCCAAATTTTGAAATAATAGCTTATTTTTCTTGGTTTATCAATATTAGACAAGTGTATTGACTTCTTGCATTGTTCTACAACCCACATCACGTATCACAATTTCATTACAATCTTTGGTTAAATCAATAGATAGTATTTACAATTTTATGAAAATGTACCTTAAAGCCACACGGTTAAACATTCTTCCTTTCTTATAAAGTTCTTAATATTTCCCTTCCTTCCTTCCTTCTTTCCTCGCTCCCATCCTCCCTCCTTCCTTCTTTTATAATTTTCTCCCATATATTCCAATATCTTTATTTTCGTGCACTCAATAACAGTTCTATTTTATTTCATTTTTTCCCTCTAGAATTCTGCGTTTGTTTTCTATTGCTGCAAAATAAGTCATCACAAACTTAGCAGCTTAAAACAACACAGGTTCAATTTCTCACGTTTTCTGTGGGCCAGGAGTTGTGACTCAACGCTTCACAGGGAGGCCAGCAAGGCTGCTGGGCAGGCTGTGTTCCCCTCTAGAACCCATCCCCTGTGGTTGTGGGCAGAATTCACCTCCTTTTCTTTAAACTGTGATTTTTTTCTCTTTGATGTATAGTCTTTGCTTTTTAAAAATAATGTGTTTTGCTATTTTGCCAAATTTGTTCTAGGGGAATTTCCTTTATATTCCTCTTTTTTTTATTACTTATTATTTTTCTATCCCATTTATCAGCTTTTAAGGGTATCCACTGTCTCCCATTTATGCCCTGGACAAGAACTTATGATCTTATTCTACTTTCCCTTTCTCCTCCCATTTTTTGGCTGCATTCTTTCTACTTTGTTAGAACATATAATATTTACATAGTGTATTCTTTACCGAGGATACTTACTTTCCTTCCTATTTCTTTCTTTCCCTTCACTGCCATGTTCTGGAAGGTACCACTCCATTTTCAGTAGCTGATTCTCCCACAGACACCTCTTTGTGGATGCCACTTCTAGTTCCACTCACTTTCAAACCTCTTTTCTGTCATCTACTCAGTCCCAATCTGCATTCAATATTTTAACATTTAATATCAGACTTCCTCTTTCTGGGGTAATTTTTTTTTTCTACTTTTCTAAATCCTCCATGCTGCTCCACTTTTTTACAACGTCTCTTAAGTCATCCCTTCTCTGCTTTCAAACTCACAGGCCTGATGGTGGTAGAAATGCCACCAAATACAAAGAAAAACAAAGTCTAAAAGCCCAAGCAAGTTTTGACTTAAGGTTCATTGTGTAGTTCAGTTCCATGTATTAAAAAAAATTTTTTTTATTCTATTACCATATACAAACTAACATTAAGTTAAATCATGGACTATAGATTGTGGTACAATTATAAAAATGTGCTTTCATCAATTGTAACAAATGTACCATATTAAAATAAGGTGTCAGTAATAGGTATGAGAATCTTGTATTTTATGCGTGATTGCATAAATACACTGGGCTTGGGTCAGAAGGAGAGAGAGGTGTCAGAGGAAGTGCTGGATGGGTCACCAGCCATACCGTGTGGGAAACCACCAATCAAATGGCCCTTGAGTTCAGCTAACATCCAGGTCCCTGTCCTAGGTCTCTTTTGGTTCTTGGTGAGGTTCTGGCCAGGGGCCCATGACAGGCTGCCAGGATGGCTGTTTCAACCCATTGTGGGATTTTCTTTTTCAACAATGACAAGTAGTATTGCCATGACCAGTCTTCTACAAACATGTTTGAAAACATCTTTATTTTCTTTAAATTTTTTTTTTTCTAAAAGTGAAATTGCTGGGTCAAAACATACATATCCCAAAATTGTTGAAGTTTATTATCAAATTGACTTCCAGAAAGGTTAAGAGAGAATGATGTTCCTTTGGAGACGGAGATGTTAGAGTAATTCCACCATGTTTATTCTACCTGCCTATGCCTTTATTACATCCCTGGAGAGCCCATGAAACACTGCTCCCTCCTCCAAGATAGACATGGCTAGGAAAGTGCTACGAGGGTAGCGTATCTCTAACATATGTTGGGAAGAGGACTGCTATTCTTTGTTGCTTATGGATGCTGCTGAAAATAAAATGGTTTCTCTGGTTGTAAGAGATATGAGAGCATGCTGTGATGGCAGCACTTAAAAAGGTAGATAGGAAAATTTGATATGGGCACTGTGCTAGATGGAGGGGCCCTTGTGCTTCTCAGAAAGAGCTGATATAGAGATCTCTGGAACTCTACTTGCCATTCCATTCCCGGTTAGTATTTATTACATTTGAATGAGTCGAACATCCTTTGCTAATTATTATATCATTTCCACAGTGAGAGTATCCAGTAACCCAAGCAACAGTGAGTGGCAAGAATGGTGTCTTTGCTTGATCAAGAGATTATAAACATTCCACTCCATTTCCTTCCTATCTTGTCTGTTTCTTCTTACATTTAAGTAAGCAAACATAGCTTCCTAAATTCACTGATTTTGTGGATTCCGTTTCTGTTATAATACACAGCCTGCTTCCGAACACATAAAGCCCCATTATTTTCCTGTTTTTATAGTTTAATTTTAATTCATTTGGAAATGAATTTGGAGTAAGCTATTCTTTTTTTTATTTACTTAATAATCCAATTACTGTCTATTAAATAATTCCTATTTTCTCCATTAATTTGAAGTGCCAACTCTATCATATTCCAAATTACTATGTACTGAGATACATTTTCATATTTTCTTTTTAGTTTCATTGATGTGTCTGTCCATTTTGATAATTGGACTGTACTATTAAATTTATTGTGACCGTACAGTATATTATAATATGTGGCAATGAATGTGGCCGTCAATACACTTCTTTTTCATTTGGTGGTGAAGAGGTAGACAATTTTGTTCCTCAAAACAACCCTTAGCATCATTTTGTTGTGAAAAGTGTGCATTTTGGTATTTTGTGTACAACTTGAAATTTTAAAAAAGCAATTTTAGAAAATATTTTTCACAATCTATCATTTTCCTTCTCTTCCCCAGGCCTGCCCCACCACTTCCAGAAAGAATAGCGTGCTTCTCAACCTACATTTATGTGATCTTTACAAAATATTCCTTAGATAATTTTTGTTTTCTACACTTAAATTCCAAATATTTCTTCCTAAGTTTATTTCTACATATTTTATATTTGTTTCAATATTCATGACTAATACCTTATATCATTTAAGTTCTTACTGTGTACCAGGTAGTGTCCTGAATCCCTCTTTTTTATTATTTCATTTATTCTACCGATGACCCTTATGAGCTAGGTATTTTCATTATCCCTCTTCTGCAGATAAGGAGACTGAAGCATAAAAAGGATTAATAATTTGTTCAGATTCACACAATGAGTTGTTCTTATTTACTACCTTAGGGAATCAAAGTTTAGAGAACAAAGAACCACATAGGGAGCTGCTTAAAATTGCAGGCTCCCTAGCCTCTGCTCCTAGGTTCTTGTAGGAGGTCTTGGGTGGATCTCAACATTCTGTTTCCCACCTGAGGCTGGTGGGTGACAGGTGGCTTGCTCCTTCCCAAGCACTGCTCCATGCTGTAGAGTATACAGATGATCTCTTTTCCCATTCTGTTTTTTGCTGGTTATTTTGCTGGATTAGTCATAGGAAACAATTGACATCTGTGTGTTTATTTTTCCACCATTTGCATGGTCATTCTAAATAGAAAAGATTTCCCTTCATTCTCCTGGGACAGTGGGATAGATAATCACAGCACCTGGCATAGTGCCTCACACACTGCACAATAAATTAATGATCCACCTGAAAATCTTGCAAAGCTCCCCTCTTTACTAGCATTTCTAACTCCACTAGTGGGTCATTTTACATCAGCTAGGGCTTTCACAATAATGTTAACTAGGAGTGGCAGTAGTGGGTAAAGGAAGTGCATGCATTTATATGGCCAAGTTTGTTCTTTTTTGTCCCTGTGACTTGATTTTCTTCATAGACAAATAAAGGATGATAAAGATGTGAATTCTGATATTCACATTTTTTTCTGAATAAAATTAACTTTCCTAAATACTGTTAAAATCATGTTATCCTGAAATTTACTTGAGTGATTAAAATTAAGGCCTCAGTGTCCATAGACTAATTTTGCAAAACAATTCATGAAATGCTGAAATGTAAGTTAGAAAAAAAAGAGATATGATCTAAAATATTTGTTTAAAAATGGTATGTAAGGTCTTGCTCTTCAGGTAAATTCTCTTATCTTCCTGCTAAAATATGTAAATGCAGGGAAAGAGCAAAACTCATCACATTAAAAATTAAAGACCCAGGAAACATATCAGAACTTGCAGTTGTCTGAACCATGTAAGACCTATAGGATCACTTTCCAGGGGCTTTACAAAAAAATAAAATAAAAATAAAAGATTGAGGGAAGTCTACTCAGGTTTTGCCTTATGAACAAGAATGCAACTCTGTTCTTGGTTAAGAAAAATGTCAGATAATATAAAGAAAGGATATAGCTGGGATAATTGATCTATTTGGAGAAAGAGTATTATTTAATTTCTATCTGATGCCATTTACGAAAACGTATTTCAGATAGATTAAAGTGTTAAATGCAATAAACACAAGGTTTAAAGAGCTTGCAGAAAATTTAGGTACACCTTTAGAGAGAAAGGACTTTTCAAACACAAAAGTAGAGGCAAAAGCCAAAAAGAATGAATACATTTGGCTATGCAAATATGTAAGCAAACAACCCCAAATCTCCTCTTTATCAAAATGTAGTATCATGCATTTAAAAACCTTCTGGCATATTGGAAAAAAGACTGTACAAGTTATGGCAGTTATAGCCACTATCTAAAATGTGGAAAGAGATCTTTCAAATTAGTGAAGAACAACTGAGCAATAGATTAAATAGATTACATGATCAATGGAATTTCACGGCAAGCGATGAAACAAGGAATTCATGTGGTCAATAAATATTTTAGGAACAAAGCTTAACTTTACTAATAAACACAGTAACATAAAGTAGAGTTTAATATCTTATACTGGCAAAAATGTAAAAATGATATATGAAATGAGTGGGGTTCAGAGAAAGGGACAGTTGTATTTAACAGACAATTGTAAAAAAAAAGCATAATATTCTTGGGGCCTCCATGGGGTACATATTAAGGGTCTTCAAAATATGCAGTCACTCTAACCAAATATATTTAACCAACATATTTGGGCATTTAGCCTAAAATTATAGGATATGTTACGAGGATTTTCTTATAGCTTTCTTAACACGTACAATTGAAAACAACCCAGATATCTAATGGTACATTACAGTACGTTTATTGGATATGATATTTGACACCTAAGAAACATCAGGTCTTTAAATATTTATAATGTTAGGAAGATATCTGCTATATAATTTTTATAGCACCAGGTGCTTTGTGCCTTTTTGTTCAGTGAGTGAATCTGAGATGCCGTAAAAGAATTTCAATAAAGATTATTTTAAAATATTTATTTATTTATTGAGAGTCTACAATATACAGACTGGCACTGGAGATTTATTAGTAAATACAGCACAATAAAATAACTGTCCCAGTGGACCTTATATTCTAGAGATGATAAAATAAATAAGTATAATATGTGAAGAGATGATAAAAATAAATAAGTATAATATAGGAAGAGATGATAAAATAAATAAGTATAATATGTGTTAGACAGTAAGGAGAGCTATGGAGAGAAAAGTAGCAAGGAAGGGAGTAATGGAGTGTTCTGTTTTACATAGATATTCACAGATGGTATGTGAAGACCTCAAAGAAAGCGGCATTGAATAAAAGTCTAAGGAAGGTAAGTACGGAGAACATTCCTGGCAAAGAGGCCAGTGGATTGCAAAGGCCCCAAGGAGGTGCCTGGTACATTAGAGGAATGACCAGGAGATCATTGAGACTGTAGAGAAGGAGAAAAAGGAGAGGAGAAGGTGAGTTCTAGGGTAACGGGACAAACTGGGCAGGGCCTTGTGGGCTTTGGTGAGAACTGTGCTTTACTCCAAGGGGGTTGAGAGGTCACTGGAGAGGTCACTGGAGCAGAGGAGTGACATTTTGACAAGAGCCCTCTGGCTGTGGAAGGCAGAGAGAACAGTTAGGAAGGGGTTACAACAGTCCAGGTGAGAGACAAAGGTGGCCTAGAGCAATGTAGTAGCAGTGGTCAGATTGTGGCTCTACTGAGGGTCAGTATATGTGGGAAGAAAGGAGTAGAGGTTATCATGAAGGCATTGGCCTGAGCACTTGGTAAGAGTTGCTATTAATTGAGATGTAGCTGGGGTACATGACTAACCATGTAGAGAGAGGAAAAAGTGATTTCCCTCTCACTTGACATGCAAAAATATATTTCATATGAATTGAAGAGATGAAATCAGTAAAAAGTCCCTTAAGGAATTTAAAGAAAATGTAGGCAAACCTTTATAGATCTTGGACATGAAAAGGATCGAGAAGCATCCACTGGATTTAGCAACTGTGGCAGTTTGAAGCTGGTGGACCAGATCAAGTCCTTAGAGCCAATCCATTTCTATGTGTGTGTAAGCCCATTGTAGGTGGGACCTTTTGATTAAATTACCTCAGTTAAGGGCCTTTGATTAGGGTGTGTGGCCCAGGGTGGGTCTTAACCCTCTTACTGCAGTTCTTTAAAAACAGAGGAATAAAAAGCCGTAGATACAGAAAGAAGCTTCAGAGACAGAGGGGGATCCAGAAGCTGGGAGAGAAGGGCCCGGTAGCTGAGGATGCCACTTTAGCCAGAAGCTGAAAACAACGAGGCCCAGAGGAGACAAGCAGACACTACAATGTGCCTGGTAGCCCACAACTGCAGCTCAGTGAGAGTGCATCTTTAGATGATGCCTCCATGTACCTGATCGCCCACAGCTGCAGCTTGGAGAGACAGCATCTCTGATGATGCCTTGATTTGGACACATCCACGGCCTCAGAACAGTAAGCTTTTAACCTAATAAATACTGTTGTTAAAGCTAACACATTTATGGTATATTGCTTTGGTAACATTTTGCAAACTTAAACATCAATATGTAGGTCATTGGTGCAGTTGTGACACAAAAGTTCTTGGAGTGGGTTTTAGAGAGATTGGGAGGAGGGAAGCTGGAAGAAACAAGCATATAGTGTAGACAACACTCTATAATAGATTTGCTATAAAGAGGAGCAGTTGGAGGGCAACATGGGGTCAAAAGAAGGATTTATTTTTAAGAGGGGCTAGTAACAAAATGTTTGTAAGATGATGAGAGCAATC
>PVKH010047157.1:0-10323 GCA_004027955.1 Chaetophractus vellerosus | reverse complement strand
CTAATTTAAAATGTAAGGACAACAAATTCAGTGCCTGCTTTCTATTTGAAAATTTTCTTCCATCTCCAGTTGAAAATCCTGCCCACCCCCAAGGCCCTTAATAGATTAGGTGATATAAATAGGACTTTCAAACTCCCTGGGTTTTATTCCTGGAGCAGATGAGAAGTGACTGTTCTGTGGCGAACCTCTATAGGACATTCCTTAGCAAACTGAGATGGCTTTGAGGGAGAAAATCGTTGATGCAAAACTGTTTAATGAGTTCTGTTCCTTTGTGTGGATCGAGGTGAATTCAGACATTCCAAGGATCGCTCACTGTGAGAAGTTTAGAATGGAGACTTCCTTAAAGTCATAAAATGTTATATTGATATTTATAGCACTAAGGAAAGCTCTTGAATTTGAGTTATTTTTTTTTTCTGCCCAATGAATATATTTTAATACTGGTTATTTATTTCAACCAAGTGTGCTTGAAAAAAACAATTTCATTTGGGCGTTTTCTTAGCATGACAGTTTAGGTAAGACGTCTGTGTGCCTATGCCAGTAGCATATCTCTCTGTGAAAAGAGTATGCATCATTCTGCTAAGCAAAAGGCAAAATTATTTACTCCAGGCTGGAAGACTGAAATTACAAATCATGAAAATTCTACTCACAGCTACTAATTCCCTATGACTTTCATTCTGCCCTTGTGAATTAGGAAATTACTTGATGTAATTTAGTAAACAATCATACTTTCTATCCCTAATTGCATTTATATGTGTGTGTGTGTAATTTTTATATTGTTTTTATTAAAGAAGTTGTGCATTTAGAGAACAATCGTGCATAAAATACAGGATTCTCATATACCACCACACCACCAACACTTTGCATTGGTGTGGAACATTTGTCACTATTGATGATAGTGACTTTTTGTAATTTCACTATTTTTAAATAGTTGTTACTTTTATTACAATTGATGAAAGATTATTAAAATAGTACTATTAACTATCATCAATTGTTATCATTAGGTATTTTTTTCCTATATGTTACGCTATAATTATCATCTTGTGTTAGTGTCATACATTTATTATAATTCATGAAGGGACATTCTGTTACTTGTTACTATTAACTGTAATAGTAACATACATTTGTTCTAATTCATGGAAGAACATTCTTATATTTGTACTATTGACTATATTTGTCATCCAAAACAGGGTTCACTATGTTATATGGTCCTGTGTTTTATCCATTAGTTTTCTTTCTAGTGACAATCATGACTTTAAACTTTCCCTTTCAAGCAGTCACACCCACTTATCAGCGTTGTTAATTACTCTCACGATAATGTGCTCCCATCTCCTCTATCCCTTTCCAAACATTTACAAACAACCTTATTACAAGTTCTTCACAAATTAAGCATCAGCTCCCCATTCTCTACTTTCATTCTATCTTCCGGTGGCCTGATTCTAGATATTAACTCAATTCACTCGTACATTATATTTAGTTTGTATTAGTGAGATCAGAAAATATTTGTCCTTTTGTGTCTGACTTTCTTTACTCCATATAATGTGCTCAAGTTTCATCCATGTTGTTGCAAGCATCAAGAATTAATTTCTTCTTCTTACAACTAAGTAATATTCCATTGTATGTACACACCATTTTGTGTTTATCCATTCATCTGTTGATGGACACTTAGGTTGTTTCCTTCTATATTAATTGTGGATAATGCTGCTATGAACATTGGTGTACAAATGTCTGTTCACATTTCTGCTATCAGTTTTCTGAATATGTACCTAGTAGTGGGATTGTATAAATTTATATATGCAATTTTTAATCGCAAATAAACTTGGGTTGATAATGGGGAGAATAAATCATTGCTTAAGTAATGTCATTTTAGATAATTGCAAATTCATTTGATTAGGGGGGATGAATTAAGACTACATAAAATTGTCCATGTTAATGAGTTTCTCAGCATTGGGACCATTTGCTCAAATTCATGTATCTACATGTGGAACTTTTAAATCATTTAATGATGAAAGAGACAATGAAATTCCTCAGATCCCATTCCCTTACGATGTATTGCCACAGTCCTGTAACTATCCTAGCAGTATTTTCTGAAAGCAGTGCCGTCCACCTGAAATATATTGTGAGCCATAACATTTTTAAATGGCTTAAAACAACAATGTATTATGATCTCTGTGAGTCAACTGGGCAGTTTTCTCTTGGGATTACTCATGCAGTTGTAGTCAGAGGAGGGCTGGACTGGGCTCAGTGCCCAAGATGGCTCCCTCACAGGGCTGGCAGTTGATGCTGGTTGTTGGCTATGAGCTCATCTAAGTCAGCCAGCCACAGTAAACACGCTGTGGCTTCTCCTTGTAGCTTAATGACCATCACAGCAAGGCAGAGTTCTGAGAGGGAGTGTCCCAGGGGTGAGTGTCCCCAAAGTCCCAGGTGGAGGAAGCTTCTTATGACCCAATACTGGAAGTTCCAGAATATGCTTTTACTGCATTTTCTTGGTTCTATAAATCACTCAGGTCACAGTTCTCCTGTCTGAGTCCTGAGAAGAGAGGAGGGAAAGGTCCATTGTGAGAATTGGGAATGCCAATAACAGCTTCATGTTGGGTAGCCAGAGATGCTCTGAGCTTAGCCCTCCAGGATTGTTCAGTGCTGGTGGCAGCCTGGAAAAACGCCTAAAGCTGCATTGTGGGGACCCGTGAGTCCAAATACCATAGGGCAGGCCAGAGGCTAGAAATTCAAATTTAAATAGTCTACTAACAACATTGAAAATAATGAAAGAGATGAGAAATTAATTTTAATTAAATAATCCATTTGACCCAATATAAATATCACCATTCCATCATATAATCAAAATAAGAATTATTAATAAGATATTTTGCATTCTTTTTGCCATACCAATTCCTTAAAATCTGGTATTTTATACTTCCAGAACAATTCCATTCAGAATTTCAATTGCTTAACAGCCACCTATGGCCACGTAGTTACTGTATAGGAAAGAGAAGCTGCAGATCAATTTTTCTTATGGCTCTAGAAAATTTTTATTCTCTATAAAATAAAAATGAGGAAGAAGCATAAGAAATAAGATTTTTAAAGCATTAATTAAAAATTCTAATGAAACACGCCATTTTTAATATAATATGTGTAAGCATTGTAAAGTTGTGCCTTTTAAATAGATATTTTATTTGTATAGATAGCTGTCCTTGCCTGTGGAAAGTTTTTACAGAGGAAAGAACTGAGAGACTAAGGAAAATAATGGCTTCACCTAGGATTCCAGCAAAGAAAACTGAGGGTTAGGAAAAAGATATCCCCAAACTAATTAAACACATTTTAATTTAGATATTGGTCATCATCAACTGTAAGGCAGGAGGTCGAGCCCAGGAAGGCTGACCAAATAATTTGATATTCCAGAGAAACCACACAGGAGCCCAGCAAGAGTCAAGGCTTTATTACTCAGGATTACTCACGTAAGCGGCAGGAGAAGCTCCGAGCAGCCCCTCTGGGGTTATAGGTTTATATAAAGAATACAGCGAGGGGGGTGCAAGCGGGGAACAGCACATTTTTGTGGCATAGGTGATGGTACAATGAAAACAGGTAACAGGTTAATAATAAACTTGACTGTAGTCAACGTGCGCAAATACAGTTTAGGCATCTCCTTGCCTCGCTTTTGGTGCTTCCACCTGAGAGGATCGAGTTGCTGGCTGGTTCAACCCCACCCTTTCCGGCAATCTACACAAATAACTAGCGGGAGGGGGAAGCGGGCATCACGTGTCCCCACACTATCAGCATTTTGGGGAAATTTGATGAGAGAAGTATTGTAATGTCACAATGTACAATGAAAGGGCAATGCCTTGTACAATTGCTGTCTGATACTAAAAGAAAATATTTGAGAAATGTGATTGTTTTGTTTTATTTTCACTACATTCGTCTGCAACTAGGAGCTCTGATATCGTGCTTATTATATTTGCTTAGCTTTGTTTTCTACTCAATTTACATGAGCTTATCGTTAGCAAAGCAATATATATATTTTTTGTTATTTTCAATCCATAATTTGCTTTCCTTAGGATGTCAAATTCACCAGGCATAGCTATCTAATAGCCCCTTCCGGCATTATGTACCATCAGGACTAGTTAATTCAGACTAACCAGAGTCTTTGTTAGAGTTTATAAAACTAGTCTTTATTGGAATCTCTAGCACCTCCTTCTAACCTGTCCAGAGCCATAGTGAGTCAAGAGTGCAAACATCACAAGAGAAAATAACTCTTTCAAAGACAGTCAAACCAACCAGGTAAAAACTGTTCTAAATGTAATCCTTTTTTTTTTTTCACTTTTTGATATTATATTAATAGCAGTGTTACTATAATTAAATGTTGGATGGCAGTAGTTTTCATTCAACCACAATTCACCACTTTAAAAAAATACTTATTACTGGGCAGAGCTTTATCATGAATTTCCTAATAGGATTGTAATGTATAATCTAATGGCTTTCAAACATTTAATGTTATTGGGTTCTAAAATAATATTATTTCCATGGTTTTTCCCCTACCTTGGTGTAGGATCAAGATAAATTCTTACCTGGTAGGAAAAACAAATCAAAAGGAACTATTGACATGGCTCCTGGAAGTCTGTTTCATTGAATTACTGAACATTGTTCAAAGTTCAAAAGAACTTTCTTATCATCTGCCTCAATTTTATGTCTTCCTTTGTCCAATAGGATGTGTCTTTGAATGAGACAAATAAAGAAAAGTTCAATTAAAATAATAAAGAATGAAAAAAAAGGAAAGGAAATTGAGGATAAAGAACAAACATATTTTAATGACAGAGCCAGCTGATAAATGTAGTAATTAAGACCTGAGCATAGGTTTTATTGGCACCGCACTCTAAGACAAAATCCATAATATTTATTGCTAAAGTCAATTTGAGTGATTGTCTGTAGAAAAAGATTGTGTCAAGTTTGCAGTAAGGAACTATTTGTGAGGGATACTCTCCTTGCCTAACTTGCTTGAAAGGTGAAATATGTACATATTAAGCTGACTGCCAAAGGGAAGTAGGATAGAGGTGTCGGAATGGAGGGTGGAGAGGGAGCCCTTTGAAATGCACAGGGATCTCTGTGGGAAAATTGACTGTGGTCTAGGTAGAGCAAAGGGCATTGATAGAATAAAAATTTTAAGAGAAACTGCTATTTGGCCTAAGGTGCTGGCCCCTAGGAGGTTTATCCCATTTTCTAATCCACTGCTTTTAGAAGGGGAATAATACATTTGTAAAATGAAATGAGATGTCAAGTGACACACTAAGGACATATGGATGGATGTTTGTCCGAAAATTCAAGAAACTGCTCTAAGTATTAAAAATGATCTTGGATTTGAATCCAAATGTTTAAGATAGTAAATCCTCAGCATGGTGCCTCTAGTTAAAGAATATCTTCATTTCCCTGCTAGAATCTCTGTGGAAACTTTACAATTCTTTCAAGGTTATTTACTCCTTGCCTCTAGATATTGTTACCAAAGCTTATCTTTCTTGCATCTGTTTTGTTCTTTCCTCCTTGCTGAAAAGAGAGCAGGATGAGAGAGGGGACTTTTTCTTTTTTTCTTTTTTTAATCACTAGTGGGTTGCTGCCGACCGTGTCTTTTTCTGGGAGACTTTGACTAAATAAGCATGTCAGGAACTGCAATCATCTCATCCATGCTATGAACTACAGAAGAAATAGAGACAGTGGTAAATATTAACAAAAAGGAGAGCAAGTTTAAGAATGATTTAGAATGTATAGCGAGATGAAGAATACCCATAGTTGGTGGACTAGAATGGACTTGGTGTCCTGTTATTGACTTGTGATACATGAAATGGAAGAAATTACAAAATTATGTGGAGCCAGGGTCACTGGATGCTTTGGGGGCAGGGAGAGGGAAGGGCAATTGTAATACGGGGTTTTTTTTTGGGACTTGGGAATTGTCATGGGTGATGTTGCAATGGAGGATATAGGCCATTTTATATCATCATGTATCATGCAGAACTGTATGGGAGAGAGGGTCGTCTACAGTCTGAACTGTGATCCATGCTTGATGGCAAAGCCCCAAAATGTATATATCTATCACAGGCGTTGTGCCACACAGATGAAGGATATATATGTGGGAGGTTGTGGGTGGTGTGGGAGGGTGGCATATGGGTACTCCTAAAATTTCTGTGTAACATTTATGTAATCAATGTATCCTAAAAAATACATATATATAAAAAAATAAAATAAAATTTTTTTTAAAAAAGGAAAAAATAAATAAATAAAAGGGAAAACAAATTAGAAACACATTTGTGTGTTCCCAGTTTGTATTTACTTTCCTCCAAAGTAAATAAACATCAGAAAATTAAAAAAAAAAAAAGAATACCCATAGTTGTAGAATTTGTATGAAAAAAAGACACAATTTTATACTTTTTGTGAAAATATATATTCACATATATTTGGGGGAGAGAGGATCTAATATTGTAGCTGTTAACAAAATTTTAATAGCTTTTAGTCAACAATGCCACTTCTAGGAACCTAGCTTTAAAAAATACTCATACTCAACAGGACATACATAATGATATTTTTACAGCATTATTTATAAGAAGAACAAATTAAACTGAAACAAACTAAAAGTCCACAAATAAGGAAATGTTTAAAAAAATAGGAGCCTCCTTATAATAGTAGTTTAATATTTTTTTTTGTTTTAAGAAGATAGAAGATTGGTTGATTAGGTAAGAGAAATAAAGGAAAAGATAGACAGGATTGATGAATGTATAGCAGAAGAGAGGAAGAAACTGAAAATGATAAATCTAAATTTTAATTATGGTTATTTTTGTGAATAAAATTGTAGTGAATACAGAAGAACATTTCTTTTTTTTTTCCTTTATGCATTTCTATTCATTTCCAAAGACTTACAAACAACCTTTTCACTAATGCTGCACAGATTAAACTTCAGCTTTCCATTCTCTACCCTCCTTCTATTTTCTGGTGACTTATATTCCAATTATTAACTCTATGATATACACAATATATGTAAGTCATAATAATGAAATCATACAGCCCTTTTTGTCCTTTGGTGTCTGGCTTGCTTCTCTCAAAAGTCCTCCAGGTTCATTCATGTTGTTATATGCTTCACGACCTCATTTCTTCTTACAGCTGCATAATATTCTATCGTGTGTATACACCACAGTTTGTTTATCCATTCATTGGTTGATGGACCCCCAGGTTGTTTCCAACTTTTGGCAATCATGAATACATGCATATGCTTTTATTTGGAGGTTACTATGATATTTATACTGAATTGTATTTGCTAATAAACTCATCTCCTGATTTGAAAATGAATTAAGGTTCACAAGGATATGTAAAATTCAGTAAGCTAGCATGACCTTATGCCAATTTCAAAATTAGAATGAACATTAACTAGGAGACTGTCCTGTGTACCCACTTTCCCAGCATCAGGCTCTTGTCCAGAACATTCACTTGGCCCACTATGCCAGTAATTGTGGTAGATTGAATAGTGTCTGCTAACATAGACACATTTCATCTTAATCCACATTCCTGTGGGTGTGAATCCATGGTAAATAGAACCTCTTGAAGATGTTATTTTAAAGCATGGCCCAAATGAATATGGGTGGTCTTAATTTGGATTACTGGAGGCCATATAAAGAGAACCAAGAAGTCAAGGAAACCAGAAAGAAGACATCACTGTGTGAGGAGAAGTAGAAGTAAAAACCAAGAAACTCCAACTATTGCCAATACCTAGCACCAGAAAGCTACCCAACTCCTGGAGGAAGCAAGCTTTCTAGCCTCTGAAACTGTGAGACAATAAATTCCCGATGTTTAAGCCAACCCCTTCTGTGGTATTTGTCATAGCAGCCTGGCAAACTAAGACAGTACTCCGTATAGAAACATAGCCGTCCTCTCAGAAAAAACAAACAAGCTTTGGTTGAGAGCTTAAACAGTGTAATGGGATGGGTTTCCTAAAAAACATATCCAATCTTGAATGACCCATACAAATACCATACTCTGCTCTGTTGAGAAAGCCATGCCCGTTGCACTGTGCCCCATTCTTGTTTTCATTTTTTTAAGAATGCATATAAACAACTCGGAGCATATTCAAGGCAGTGTGACCAGAAGGGTGAAGCCACTGTATATCACAAAAAGTTGAAGGAAGAATTTTGTTGTGGAGGACTCTTAAAAAGAGATGGAAACACAAGACTTCCTGATATCCATTTTCAAATTCTAAAAAATAAATTGGCACAAGGAAAATAAATTAAATTCATGAATAAACTAGGAAGCTGCAGGTGTTGATTAGAGGGAGGTACATTTGGGTTCAATCTAAGAAAAGATTTTCTAATGAGCAGATCTGCCCATTGATTAAATAGATTGCCTCACAAATTGATGAGTTAGCTATTTAGCTTTAACTGAATGACAGTGGTAGAGGCTCCAATATTGTAAGGAAATCTGGAATAAAAAAAAAAACATTAATATCACTAACAGGTTATCAGATCTATTCTCAGCCATTATTCTTTACCCAAAAATTAAGGGATATGAAACTAATGTGAAACGTTATGCAACACACATATAAATCATGATATTTGTATCTATTACTGTGGTGTGGGGAGAAATGAGATTATTCTAACATTGAAAAAGTAATGGATAGCAGTAACACCCTGAGTCCTCTTCATCAAGGTTGATTTTAAAGGCCATTGACAATCAGATGTTTCAAATATTTGTGAATTCAGCTCTTAACTAGAAATACGATATACCAAGTTGTACAAAACAATATATTCTAGGAGAAGCAGATTAGAAAATTGCACTCCTTTTACAACACATATGAAGAAACAGCTAAATTGATAATTCTCAGGTTTTCTTTTGTATTGAATTTTCTAACTGAAAAGCCTTGGGCAGTCCTTTTTCAAGAAAGCAGTCTTTTCATATATGACTTTAATAAAGACAGCACAGTGCCAAGATCCACGAAATGGTAGATGAGCAAATTGCTCTGTGTTTTACTGCTCACTCGACTCCTGATTCATAGTATTTGACAAGTATAACTTAAATGGGAACACTTTTTCTTTACTTCTTTTTTTGTTTGTTTACTTTTTAAGAGAGCTCAGTTACTCAGAAAACTTAAATGAAATGTATTTGAGGAAGGTGGCCTAAATTTCTCTCCTCATTTATTAAGAACCCATCTGTATGCAATACTTTGCCAGGCACATTATATTGGGTTGGTTAAATAGATATAACATCAGCTTTTTAAGAGAATGACTATGAGATGACATCAAAGTAGAGATTCATTTTTTAAAAAAGGTCTATTATTCATGTCAATGTGTTGTGATTCTTCATGAACTAATATCGTGGAAAAGAAAAGCTATCCAGAGATGCTGTGATAAAAATTAGATGGCATTTCCTGGCCAGAGATCTAAGCGATTGATCAGCAATCAAGACAGTCACAAGGGTTTCAGGAGGCTGGAGGACAAGCTCCTGAATGCCCCTGGGTCATGGAGAAAAGGGAAAATACTAGCAGCTGGGCATCACATTTGCATGGGCGCAGGCAAGATGGGGTAGAAAATGAAGTGAAGCAACCAGGAATAAAAGGCCAGTGACCACAATGGGGTCAGTTATGCCAACTCAGGTTAGAAGCACCATGGAATCAGAAGTCCCAATAAAAATTCTGTATGTTAGTAAGTGAGAATCTAGATAAGGTATAGAATACACATGCACTATAAGAATGAAGCTTGATTCTGAAATCTGTAGGGATGATGCTACTTCAGCTGGCCTGCCTGAGGCCAGTGGTCTCTAGGTGGGATTGGCTAACAAACAAGTGGTTCCTGATAACTTTAGCCAGAGAATCCAACAGTGTTAGTACCAGGAATCTAAAAATGATCCTGAAAAATTATAGCAAATCCCTCTCTCTTTCACAAGCCTTGATCTCTCCATCTTGTTAATCATAATTCCTGCTGGACAACTTTGGTGTTCTGGCCAGATCACTTTGTGTCTGTGAACTAATTTCCCCCAAGAGCCCATGCTTTAAATATTGACTCACCATTCTAGGCACAACATTATTTCTTGGCTCTTTGGAAATCTGGATTTAAAAATAGCAGAAGCAGGTACTTCTACTTTGCAGGCCTAAGTATTCATGTGAACTACTTTTAAAAATCAAATATGCTGCATCTTCATTACTGCAGGATGCCTATGAAGTTGGATTTGGAATTTGATTATAATAATGCCAGAAATATAGCTAATAAGACAAATAAGCTGTTTTCAAAGTGGATCAGGGAACTCATATACTTTATTCTAAGAAAAATCATGCTGGTAAGCATAATAATCAAAGCTGTATAAATT
>PVKH010047156.1:0-10324 GCA_004027955.1 Chaetophractus vellerosus | reverse complement strand
CCCTTGCCTGTCATTCTGTGAGGCACTCCCTCCCCCTTTTATTTTTTTAAATTTTCTCCCCCCTCCCCTGCTGTTTGCTGTCTGTGTCCATTTGCTGGGTGATCTTCTATGTCTGTTTCTTGTCTTCTCTTCTCATTTTTTCTCCTCCAGGCTTCACTGGGATTTGAACCTGGGGACCTCCGATGTAGGAGAGAGGGACCCTGTTGCTGCGCCACCTCAATTTCTGGCTTCTGTCTCATCTTGCCTTTTCTCTCCCCTGCGCCTCTCTTTTGTTGCATCATCATCTTGCTGCATTACTCGCTGCACAAGTCTGTCATGCTTTTACTAGGAGGCCCCAGAGATTGAACATGGGTCCTCCCATATGGTAGATGGAAGCCCGGTCGCTTGAGCCACAACTGCTTCCAAGGGACTCCCTTTTTAGATGATGGCTTTCCATCTTTCCACTCCCACTTTGTTAACCTCTAGTACATGCACACACATGCTAGTGGCTCAGAAACCTAGGAGAGAGGTTGGGTCCAGTCCCAGGTTCTTCATTGGGCTGGGTAGCCTGGGCAAGTTATTCAACACCTCACAGCCCCACTGTTCTCCTAATTCATAATAACAATATGTACAGGAAAGATACATAACAGCTTCCAGATAGTGGCTGCCTCTATGTGATTAGAGGGGGGAGTTCAAAGGACTTTAAATCTACTTGTAAGGTTTTCATTCTTTTTAAAAAACTGAAGAAAAAAATTGGGAGATATGAATATGATTAAGCATTTTTTTCTCATGGATTTTCTTCATTAATAAGGAGAACTTAACTATGTCATTTTACTAATCTGTGTTTATCTGTATATCTTTCTGAACACTGGAGGAACAATTGAGTTTGGTGGAGGGATTAGATGAGATAAAAATGTCTGAACAGAATTTATTAGATATAATACTTCCATAACTTCTTGAGCTGCCTTTTGCCTGTTTTATTTTTTGAATTTGAAATAAAGTTTGAAAAAAATTCTGAAGCAAAAATCATAAAACCTAACATTGCTAAATTAAGATGGTGGGTTCATGCGCAAGCTGACAGGTCAGCTTCTGTACTTTACTTTATGTAGTTCACATTGCAGCTTTAAAGGTGGAAGGTGATTGGATGATAATACCTTGCAGAATTTTGTGAAAATCAGGTAATCTGTATGTAAAACACTAATTCTGAGTTGACACAGTAGGTGCTAGTGTTTATGGAGCATCATGGAGTGCAGAGGGAGTGAAAAGGAGAAAGAAACCAAGTGATGAAAAGTTCAGGTAGTAAATCTCAAATGGAGACACTGGGAATGCTTTGATACATTAACCATAAATTAACCCTGGGGCTGGGGGAGGGATCAGATAATTTCATTTAGAGAAAATAGATATCTCCTTGATTCTCAATGTAAATAAACACCTTCTATAGCCATGGAACATTATCCGACTGCCTGGGATAGGTTTGGATGCTCTCAGCCCACATCCAGAATATCCGGTAAGGGGCTGTCCCCCCATTGTGTAATAATGAGCATGGGCATTTGGTGTATTCAAAGTGTTTATGACCTTCTGATTCCAAGGACTGCTTAGACAACCGAGCACTCTGCCCACTGGGCTTTATCATCCTTCTCTGCATCATTCTCAGCCCACAGGGGATTTAGGTGTGCACACTCAGGCGTGTACAGGTATGAAATGGCTCCTCGCTAGGGGTACCTAGGGGAGAACCTGTGCCCTCAGGGCTCTCCTAGCTTTGGGAGGAGGCCAGAGGAATTGGTTCACAAGGAAGTGAATGGAGAGACAGCTCAGGTCTCTTCCTTTGGTTTTAGACAATCCTCAGGCAAAATGGGTGCTGTAGGAGGAGACAACGTGGAAGAATGTGGAGGGAAGGGTAGAAGAGAGGGGAGTGTGTGCAGGCTCCCAGATCAGAGGGTCCCACCAGAGCCCTTTGGGGCTGTGGGAGGCGGTGGACCTACACGGTGCTGAAGATGCCAGCTCAGCTATGCCACCACACTGCCTGCTGGGTCCTGCTGTGGGGCTCTGTGATTGGAACCGGAACCTTTGCCCTCTGTGGATGCTCAGCAAATGTCAGGCTTTAATGAGATTTCCTACATTGCCGAGTGACTCTTGTGAGGCATGTGCCCCTCACGGCAAGTCAGCAGCTCGAGGTGACATCGTCCTGCCCGTCTGGGAAAGGTCTGCTGAGCCTGCAGTGAGGCAGATAAGCTGGACCCAAGGCCTCCTGGGCAGAGGAGATGTCCAGGACCGCAGGCTTTCATATTGGTCTGTCCCTGGGATTTGCTGAGTGCTCTGGGATTGGGGGAATGCTGTGGTGAGAGAGAACCGTAAATGTCACACTGCTTAATGTCCTGCCTGCAGGAAAAAGCTGTGCTTTAAGAGAATCAGAGGATAAATGCATTTTCTTAAAATGCCTTCTTTATCTTTTGAGGGCATGACTTAAATGTTGGGAAGAAATGGACTGATTCTCTCATTTACACTCTTCTTTTCTATTTCCTTCCCTCTGAGACCTCTCAGCCTTTGGGTTACCCACCTACACAGCAGAGATTAGAATACTTTCTGTGCCTCGGAGGTGTGGTGGCCACTGCTGGAGTTGCTGCTGAAAGGACAATGACCATTCCGAGAGTCTTTTGCCCCTGATGTGCTAATGACTGAGATTCATGGCATGAGCTGTGCCTCAGGAGCCCATGCGGCCTTCCTCTGGCTTACAGGACTCCATTTCCTTCTTTCCTTTTGAGAAGCCTCAGATGAGATGAGGAGGTTGACATCAATGAACTGGTACTTAGAAGAATCACAATAATGCATTAATTAGAACCCTCCACTCCCTGAAAGCACCAGGGTGCTGACTCCAAACGAATTACGGCAGAGAGAGAGTCAGGAAGATGCCACGGGGGGCGAGGTGACCTTTGGCATACAGCCATTCAGGGTTGGGTGCAATGGGTTTTAAAGAACTCTCCAAGAACCCATCCATCTGGACCCCTACAATGCTCCGCCAAGCATGCCGAGCTGCCCAGATGGCCCTTGATAAAGCAGCTTCAGAGGAGAGAGGCAGGGAATGATCCAGAATAGTTTGTCATTCTTAGAGTTTGCTGCCCTTGGCTGGGGTACATCCCTTGTTTACATCTTAAAAGAAAAGATTTTGTGCATGCATGTGTTGTCATTTCCACAGCATAAACAATATAAAAAACTGTCCAAAAAGTACACATCTAAGGAAAACACAAAAGGACCTTAGTAAACAATAATATGATCTCCAGCATGAGAATTTCTCCATCAAGCATCTCTGCTTAATATTAACGATCTTTCCCAAATCTTTTAAATCCTCAGAAAGAGAAGGGTATGGCAAGGGCATGAATCTTCTGTCACCCAAATGAGCTGATGCCAAACCACATAATCAATAGAGTATCTATAACTCTGGGAACTTCTTTCCAAAGGATATCATAAGAGAAGACTGGCCTTCATCTCTGTGTCTGTGGGTTGTCATGCCGTACATGCTGGTCCCGATGGGAATTGACTTTATAGATTGGAATATTTTGTCCAGGTCACTTTTTGGGGGAATTCATGGAGAAACATAATTTCTGTTTTAAGAGGACTCTAAGAACATTGCTGAACATCTTGTCACAGTATTTTAGAAGGACGTTGCTAGTGATTTCCAAGTGAAAGGGGACTTCAAATACATTATAGGGAAGAAAATATCTACGGATATTGATGCCCACAGGGTAAAATTCCAGAGCAGTTTCAATAAGCATTTTTCCAAGTCTTTGGCAATTCCCAATTTGCCTTTGGAAGCAGATATGTGAGATGTCCTACACTGGAGTATTTTGCATTTGGGGAGATGTCAGAATTATATGAAAATTAATAGATGCTTAGCTAGGTAAATTAAGGGTGAGTTATGCTAGAGAGAAGAAGAGAGGTGAGGGGCAAGAAAAGGGGCAGGTATATTTTGACAAAAAGATTACCAAGTGATTCTGATTTGCTCTTTGCTCTCCCCTCCCCTCCCCCATCTCTATGGAAAATCACTGTTAAGTTGTGCTAAATGCACAAGAGTGTGATAAACCTAAATAACCAGGTAGAGAAGAAAATCAGAGGCCTCGTGCCCAGAAGTGTAGAAGCAACTCAATGCTAATATTTTGGAACTCGAAGACTAAATCAGAAGTCAAGATACCTATTCTCCAGCACCCACTCTGTTGCTAACCAACGAGATGACATTGCAAAACCCATTTTAGTTAGAGATAATTTCACTGTACCAGTCCTATAGACAAGGACACTCAAGTCCCAAGATGATTAGCCACCCTCTACCCATTTCCCTCAAAAGTCAGGCAACCAGTTAGAAACAGAACAGGACCTAGAACTCAACCATGGGCTCTAGTTGTGCTGGTTTTTACACATGTCACAATGGACAAGGAAACCTCCCTAAGGCCCACAAGCATGATCTCTATTACAACCAGGAGCCGTAAGGTTACTCTATTCACAATGTGGTCTCACAAATGTTATGTGGATGAATATAAGAATATGGGAAGCCTGGGAAATATGGCTCTTCAAAGAGCATTGGACGATAGCTTCTCAGCCTTTCGGCTAAAATGAAGCATTTTAAGCACTTGACAAAGCTCTACATCAAAGAACATATTATTAAAACAATGATAAAGTGATGGCACAGTATTTTGTAATATCTCAAGGTCAAAAATAAAACATAAATACAGATGGTCACCTTTCTGGGAATGGACATGTTACCGTTTTCAGTCCTCTGGTCATTTGTTGAGACCATTCATTAAATATGTGTACTTGTATAAGAGATTATTTTAGATCTCAAAATCTTAGAAGGTCTTAAGGATTGTCAAGAAACGAAATGCTCTTCATCAAGAAAATATGCAGGTAAATTTCAAAAGCCTCAAATGAATTGGCAAGAAACAAATAAACTTCAGTGTGGTTAGGTATAAATGATTAGTTTTATGGGAAGGCAGTCTAATTAGATGTAAACTGCTTGCTTCCCCAGATCTCACCAGCCTGGGGTTAAAAATGGTTTTGTAGGGATAGTAATAAACAAGCAAACAGACTTTAACTCCTCCTTACTGCCCCTTAGCCTGGGAACCCTATAAATTCCGCTTCCCTGCTCTGCTGCAGGCTTATCTGGACATCCCAATGGTGCTTTTATATATATATATATACTAGTAAGTATCTATCCCTGCCACCCACTCACTGGCAAATGAGTAGCTACCCTAGGTTTGGAGGAGTTGACAAAGCAGAGAGGCTTTCTTCAAGTTTCTACCAGCCAGAGATACTATCTCTGTCATTACAGACTCACTGAAAAGCTAAAGTTTGCTGCCTAAATCCCTTATCTAAATGAACATGATGGGGTGTTTGGTGAATTATAGAGAATAAGAACAATATTGGGCATTTATCATAATGATCAATAAAGCTTAGTATAGTCCCTGTAGTTGGAAGCTCTGGTCCTGGAAATAGACCATTTCTTGGTCACTGGGAAAATTTTTAGGATGTATGTAATTATAGAAGAGTGACCAAAACACGAGCTTTTGAGACAGACAATTACTGAGTGATGCTCACACAGCTATTTAACCTCTCTGACCTTCAATTTTGTCTTTTGCAAGATAGAATCACTTCATGCTTATAAGTGCAGGTACTTAAGGTTAGATACCCCAAGTTCAAATCCTAGCCATGCTATTAATTGGGTGATCTTGAACAACTTTCTTGACTTTCTTTAAATTTATCTCATATGTGCCATCGAGGCACTAATATCTGCCCTCTTGAATTGCTGTGAGAATCAAATGAGTTGACTCATAATAAAATGCTTACAAGAGTTCCTGGAAATCAATAAGTGCTCAGTAAGAATTAGCTATTGCATGTTCCCTAAGAGATTTTGAGGTCCATGAGGGCATGGATTTTGTTGTGTTTCCCATCCCACCTCCACACCCCGTGCCTAAAATATTACCTGCTTAAAGTAGGTGCTTAATACATATTTGTTTATTAACTGAAGTGGTCTTTGAAATAGAAATGATACATATCTAGATGCAAAGCACTTCTCTCAGTACACCTGATGTATATTTCATATGTATGTATTCTAACATCTATGCCCTGGGGTGTGTAGTGGGCTTGGATGAGCACCATAGACAAGGGTAGAGCTTGCTTTCTAGACCAGAGCTAAAGAACTTTGGTCAGCCGTAGTGGAGCAGATCTGGCAGTTACGCTGCTTCTTAGTTCATGGCAGCCAGGTCATGTCAAGGCTGTGAATAAGCATAAAGATCTGGCCTAAATAATTTGTTTCTGATGGATCTGTGTGATTCTTTGTCTATTAGAAACCTCCCCTGTTTTCTCAAGCCGGCTAGATGGAGTCTACACCCGCAGTGCAGTGTTCATACACTTGCCACCCAGCCCCAACCTGCCTCTCCCAGCTCATCTTTCCACACTGCCTGCTGTACCGTTTGTGCACTTTGTGCTCCATGAAAATCGAGCTCCTCTCTCACTGTCATGACCCCAGGCCTTTGGGCGAGCTGTTTCCTTTCCTCCTCTCTTCTATGACTGGCAAACTTATTGTTCATGAGTCAGCTCAAAGTCACCTCTTTTGTGGAGTTTTCCTGCCCTCCCCTCCTCAGTGTAAATTTTACCCTTTGAGAGGTTCCCACGAGACTCTTGTCTATACTTTAATATGCTCTTATGCTAGTGTGAACTTTATCAGTTCATTGGCTACATTTTGTTTCCTGTTGCTGCTGTAAACACACACAAACACACATACACACAAATTGGGTGGCTTAAAACAACAGAAATTTGTTCTCAAGGTTCTGAATGCGAGAAGTCCGAATCAAAGCATTGGCAGGGAAGATGCTTCCTTCCTTTTCCAGCATCTGGGGGGCCCAGGCATCCTCTGGCTTGTGGCTGCTTCACTCCAGCTTCTGCCTTCCAAAGTGTCTTTGCACAGCCTTCTTTTCTGTGAGTGTGGCCGTCTCCCCTGTGTGACTCTGTGTCATATCTTTTCCTTCTAAGGACACCAGTAATTGGATCTGGGGCCACTCTAAATCCAGGATGAGCTCATCTTGAGATCCTTAACTCAATTCCATCTGCAAAGACCCTATTTCTAAATGAGGCCAATTCACAAGTACTAAGGGTTAGAACTTGGACATATCTTTGGGGAGATACAACTCAGCCCCCTAAACCGGTTTATCTCCCCAGCTAAATATGAGTTTCCTTTTTATTTTTAAGATTTATTTTCTTTATTTATGCCTGCCCCCCCAAGGTTGATTGTACTCTGTCTGCTGTCTGTGCTCATCTTCTTTTTAGGAGGCAACTGGAACCAAACCCAGGACTTCCCATGTGGGAAGGAGGTGCTCAATTGCTTGAGTCACCTCCACTCCCTGCTTGTGTCTCTCATTGTGTTTTTCTTTTTGTGTCTCTTTGTTGCGTCGTCTCAGTGCATCATCTTGTTGCATCAACTTGCCGTGCTAGCCTGTCTCATCAGCTTGCTGTCCTGCTTTTCTTCTTTAGGAGGCACTGGGACCCAAACCCAAGATCTCCCATGTGGTAGGAGGGTGTCCAACTGCTTGAGCAACATCTGCTTCCCTGAGTTTCTTAAGTATGTTCAAGTGTTTATTGACCTGGGTGTCCCCAGTGCCCAGTTCTGGGCTTGATACCAAGAAGATACTTGATAAAGATATGCAAAAGAAACACACAAGTGAATGGGTGATAGCATTTCCAGTCCTGTTCTGGGTAGTAAGATATTTCCAACACATGTGGTTTCAGTTTCCTACAAATCAAAGGTGAAGTTTGCTTCTGGGATAGTATACCTCCAAGTGTATTTAGATGTGAGAAACCTCCAGAGGATCAGGCCCCTGGTGGGGAGCTTAGAGGAGATGCCATGCCTATTTCACCTCAGCCTCTTCTCTGCAGCCTTCTGTCCAGTTTGTTTGTCTCAGGCATGGCTGAAGGGACAAGCCATTTCCAGAGCCTGGGGCTTTATGGCCATGGAAGTTGCCTGAGTTGATGCTGATAAAAACATGCCAAGCCCTGGCATTATGTGATATTTATATGCACAGTTGGCCTCTAAAAAAGTGATTATCTAAAGGAAGTAATTGTTTAGAGCCTCACATTGAATTCCAGTCCTCTTTTGGCCTCTGGGACTAACACTGCTAATCAGTGCCAAATTACTGCTATTTTAATACTTAAATTAAAAATAAGACCAGCCATTTGCACGGTGGAGGGTCGTGTTGGGAACCCATCCAATGCCTGGGTCTGTGCAGGAGGGCATTTTGCATATTACTGGCTGCCAGAGAAGGAGGCTGGGTCAGGAAGACTTTTCAGTTGGCCAGCTTTCTGCATTCTCCACCCATCTTCTCCAGCTTCAGAGCTACCTGCAAGGGTGAGTAGGCGTTCCAGACTCAGAAACTGTGAGTGGATTGCAGGCGTTTTTGATATGCTAAAAATCTGTTTCATGTGAGAAGAAAGTATTTTGTGATGACAAATGGCCATGAAGGCGGCTTCTAGGAGACCGCTTCTTCACCTCACATCCTCCTTGCTTTTTGTCCTATTATGATTTTTTGCTACTGAGCTAGTCTCTCTCCATTCTGTCTCTTTGACCAAAGGGGAAATAATGGGTTGGTCCTTTCCAGCTCCTTTCTAGTTGCCTGTTCTCTTGAAATAGAGCTATTGGGTAAACTCCACAAAGGGAAAACCAACCCTGATTCTGATAAAGACTTTATCTGCATCACCGTTAGAGAGATAAGTTACTCCTCTTACTCCAAACTGGGGCACGGAGTCTTGAAAAGCTAGAATTTTATTCAGAAGGACCTTCCTCTACTTTTGATGATGTGAACAAATCCTAGGATACTGTGTCTTCTCAGATGCAGAATCTCCAGAAAGAACAAGGTGAGTTACACATCGAGGCAGATGCCACACCTCCACTTTTAGAGGCATATTCAAAAGCAGTATTATGTAGTTCAGAATTTTCAGCAGTGTCATAGTTACCTAAGAGAGGAGCTGGGATGCAGGCTGTGAAAAGTTTCTTTCTGAAGACCATTTTCACCTGCAGGAGAAGCATCAAGCAGACTCAGATAGAAAACAAACACTGCTCTTTGGTATCCCATCCACCTCCAATTCTCCAAGATTGCAAGAACCTGGACAGCACCAAGTCCCTTCTGGACATGATTTCTTGCATATTATTTGGAGACTTGACTTAACAAGGACCCAGAAGATTTTTCAGTGATGTTTTAAACAATCATTAGCATTGACATTACCACACATTTATTCAAGAGTCAGAGTATGGTTTGCTTCTGATTTTAAGCAATTTCTCTAGCCTAGCATTCCACTGAAAATTGTACCTTTCTGCCATTTTTTTTCAATTGTTCATTATCTGCTCATTGTTTTTTGCTCATTGTCTGCTTGATATTTGTTTGTTTTCTTTAGGAGGCACTGGGAACCGAACCCACCACCTCCCATGTGGGAGGCGGGCATGCAACTGCTTGAGCCACATCTGCTCCCCTCTGCCATTTTTATTTAGTGTAGTTTACACTTCTCATTGTTTTCACTTTGAAAGTGATTATCAGACTGGTCACTCTGATCCCGATGACCAGGGATTTTCTCTAGCATGTGCCCACACACTAAATTTAAATCCAGATTCTCTTCTGTCTCACATAAGCAAAGCAACAAAGAGCAATTTGTACTCTAATTGGTTATAGGAAGTTTAGGAAAGAAAGAGGAAAAAACTGAAAAACTCTCCTTCTTTGGGGCCCAGCTCTCTTTGTCCTTGCAGGGCACTCTATAGGTCTCCGTTCAGAGTTCTGTGCAGAGGACTGTAAGAACATGATTATGGGAAGTTTGGTGAAAGCTTTGGTTGATTCCAGGCTCTAATTGAGAGTAACCAGGCATCCCCTTACAGGATAAGGAACAAATGCAGTGGAAAAGAGCTATGCAAGCTATTTAACTCCTTAGTGAAATGAAAGGAATCAGGGTTGAAGTAAGGAGTTTGTAAAACAAGCCCATAACATCTTCATGGGCCTCAAAATAAAATGCTCAAACAATGCTTGGGACATGAAAAAAGACACAAGAGTGAGACTGAAAGAAATCCCACTGGGACGATCTGAGTATCAAAATAAAGTAGCATCTTACTGTAACCAATTGAATAAAATAAAATCAATATGTCCATATAGAATTTAATAGATAACCAAATGAATGAATTAATGGAGAAAAAAGTGAAAATATGTCTCACAGCATAATCCCAACTAATATGTAGAAGCAAAGATGGAATTAGAAAATCACCATTTGCACCATTTAGAGCATTGATTCAGGCAATAATCATCAATGGATACTAATATTAGTGGAT
>PVKH010047155.1:0-10326 GCA_004027955.1 Chaetophractus vellerosus | reverse complement strand
CACTTCATGTTTCTACTGGTGAGAAATGGATTGTCTTGTGAACTGGATCTCTTAAAAGAAGTGTGTTACAAAATAACTTGAAGTCCTGACTAAAGGTATTGGTTTGTTTAAAAACCAAAAAAGACTTTGTTTAAGAATAATTAGTTCCATCCAAAAAAGTATGTTCTAGCAATGTTGCCATGTAGAGTAAATGATCAGGTCATGTAGCATAATTGAGACATACAGTCATGTCCTCAAAGCACCTCACTTGCCAAACTACAGTTTACTGTAAGTTTAAGGCTTTGCTTAGTATTGCAAGACAATTGTCTTCATTTTATTTTTCTTATTTTACTTGACAAGTTAAGCACTAGCTACTACCAACATAGCTCCCTTATGTGTCCTAAGTTGTTTTTTAAAGGAAAAAAACAAAACAAAACACATGCACAATCCAAAACGCCTCTTAGGGCATTTTCTGTGGTGATAGCACAAGAAACAGAAAATCAATAGACATGCATTGTAGATGGCAGAACGAAGGCAGATGGGCTTCCTTGAGAAGAATGCTGGGCAAGACGTTTGAACAGCAGTTCATTACAGAGTGAAGAAGATATCCTGGAGGGAGAGAAAGAAAGTGGTAGCCAGAAAAGAAAAAAATTCTCCACCCCGGTGAAATTGGCAGTTTTGGCAGTGATTTCAGAGTTGTCAGCAAATGAAAAGGAGAATAACTCTATGGGACAACATAAGGCATTTAGAATGAATTTCATTGCAAAAGCCTGAAGGGAAACACCCCTTCTCCAGGCTGCCTTTTCTAACAGCATCATCACTCCCCTGTTCAGTGACCATAAAAGTTACGGGCTATATGAAAATGATCAAAAATTGAAAAGCACGGAGAAAAGGGAATTTGTCCAGTCACTAAACTAAGATGTTGTATTATTATTCAACATATTTATAAATCTCAGGGCAAAGAATGGGCTAATGTGACAATGACTTAAAATTAACACCTTAAGGAAAATCCAGGCTAGTATTCATTTTCATGACTGTTCCATTTTAAAACTGAAATGCTGGGTGTTTTTATGTATAAATTAATTCAGAGATTAAGTTACAGCCAAAAAATTCCAAATGCCAGCTATCTCCATGGGGAATAAATAGATTTCGAAAGGGGAGTAAATTAACATAATGATTTGCTTTGGGTCTGACATAGACACATGAAAGAATTTATTAGAAATTATTTCCAAAGTGATTCTGAAAATGATATTTTTACAAACCTTGAATTGCATAATTTAAGGAGAACTCGAAATAACAAAGGTTAATAAGCAGATGACCATTTATTCACCTCAAGCATAGTGTTACCACAGTACGTTATATTTTTATTGGGAAGGATAAATATTAAGGTAAGATATTCTGTATATATTCAAAATTAAGGTTGTTCCTTGTACTTTAAGTCTGGAAAATAATGATCTGTTTAACCTCATGGATGCACTGGAATTCTCATTGAAAACTTTTTTTAGCATAGTATTCCAAGAACATCCTTTGTTTGCTCTTACTATGTAATTTCAAATCCACTGTAAACAAAGGGAGCTTAGCCTTTTCCTCTCACTCATCGGTACTCTCTCTGATAAATCAAGAAGCAGAAACTTGTTACATGATATGTTTATATATTAGATATTTGGTTTATCAATTATTTCTTCCCCTAGTCATTCTTCCAGAGACACGCTGATATAGACACAGACACAACAAAACATTTTTTGTCAGCAATTGTACCCATAAGTTTGCACATGTGCTTGATAGTACAGGATGTACCAAGTGTTGTTGCTATTTTGGTCATAGTGTTTTTGCTGGAAAATGGGATCTGTTTTTTGTGAGGCCTGACCATTCTTATTAGTTTGCCTGAAGAGACTGGTTGGCTTGAATTTTGTCTAATACTTCAGTACTTTCACATTGCCTTAAATGTTCACAGAAAAACCAGATTACCATACTGTCGACTTTATTTTAGCATGGTCTAATCAGAATAGAGGCAGCTTACAATCTAATATTCACTCACATTATTTAATTTTCCATAGTATGCAAGTAAGGTAACAAACCTTTCCTGTAAGATTTCACAATTGTTTACATCTTTCATTCCCCTGCAGGTTTAGTGTTTCTTTCTTTCTCATACCAAATCTGAATTCTACATATTTTTGCCATTATATAGACTGTAGATATTCATATGTAATCATTCTCTTTTGATTTTAGTTCTATTCACTTTAATATATACAATTCTATTAAAAATCCTCAAAATAAGCTGTTAAATGATGTCTAAAACTAAATCTATAAGCTCACTAAAATTGGAAACTCTGAAGCTTTATCATGCTAACCTTCATGAGGAGTTTCTGTGCATTGCCTTCCAGGTATTAAAGGCTGTACCATTAATCTAATATATTTTGAATGAATTATCAGGTGCCAATGTTAAGATGACTGATTTTTATACATTATAATAGTGTTATGCAAAGGGCAACTTTAGGCATGGGATGGCTGGAAGTCTGTGCATTACATAGTAGTTCTTCCACAGTAGTCCTGGGGTATGTTATGAGAAGTACTCTGTCACCCAACAAATTTACCTGAAAAGTCACTTCCAGCACAATGCCTGGGAAGTGGCCTCTACATTAACAGTTTGAAAACCAATGGGGTGTCTTGGAGAGTTGTAGGATATGGTTTCCCCAATGCCAGTCAGATGCTGGCACCAGTGGTTTCTCTAAAAACCAGTGACAGAAGCATCTATACTCTTCCTTAAAAAAAAAGAAATGCTAGGGGACCGGCTGTAGCCCAGTGGATAGGGCACTGGTTCACCACATGGGAGGCCCTGGGTTCGGTTCCCAGGGCCTCTCTGAGCGGGCAGACCACCTTGAGAGGGCAAGCCGCCGTGGGCGGGGCAGAGCCGCCGTGGGCAGGGCAAAGCCAACAAGGGCTGGGCAAAGCTGCCACGGGGAGGGCAAGTCACCCGCGAGCAGAGCAGAGCCACCCAGCAGGGCAGAGCCACCTGCGAGCGGGGCAAGCCGCCCGCACGGTGAGCTGACTCGGCGCGGTGAGCTGACTCGGCACATCCCCACAACGGGGGTAGACAAAGCAGACACAGAAGAACGCAAAAATGAACACAGCAAGAACAAGCAGAAAGGGGGGGGGGGATATGTACTAACAACAACAACAACAACAACAACAACAACAAAAGAAATGCTATACTTTCACTTAAAAATAGCTTAATAAAAATTTAAAGTGACTATAAGTAAATGTTACACTGGAGGAAGTAAATAAACTAAATGTTTAATACCAAACTGAGTGTGGATAACAGAAAGGAAAATGAAGACAAATGTTTTCACAGTAAACCACAATAGACCAGGCTTTGCTAAAAGCCATTTACTGGCACCATTCAAGAAGAGACCAAGAAGAGACCACAGTATTACGTAGGGAAAAAATTAATACTTCCCTGATAATTCTAGCTAGTCAGAACCAAGGTAATGGGGGTGGGCATATCCTAAATATTTTCTCATTTAACTGATTGAGAAAATGAGATTAGAATATTTAATTTAATTAATAACCCAAAAGATCTGATTCAGCAATCAAATTTTGAATAAAAATACTTTTCTTCTAAACAAAATCAAGACACAAAATAACTCCATCTTAAAATGTTCTGAGTATATCTATTTTTCCAATTGTTATATGGACTACTGCTAGGTTTTTGTTGTATTAAAGCAAACAAAATCCGCATATTAACAAAATCAATGCACATGTTAGAAATTTGACTAAATATGCATAATGACTAATTTGTATTACATTATTGTTAATAGGTCAATTCTCAATTTTATTGTTGCAATGTCATGTTTATAGTATAATGTTCTAATTACTTGCTTTTATGATTTTTATTAAAAAGCTTTTCTCTTTTTTATGCAGTAATATTGAAAATGCCACACTTAACACCCCAAAAGAAGAACATTAACATACAGCATATGTACTATCTGAACATAGTCAGCAACCTTTAGCCTATTTGAAAGTAAAACTGGGGGGCGGATGTGGCTCAAATGGTTGGGCATCCGTCCTCCATATGGAGGGACCTGGGTTTGATCCCTGGGACCTCCCAGTAAAAAAAAACAAATAAAAGAAGATCACAGAAAGTAAAACTATATTGAACAAATGAAACCATCAAGATTATGGATTTTATAAGATATTATATCTTAAAATTACAACTGTGCAAAGTAATTTGCAACATTTATTTTTTCTTCTAAATAATCTTAATGTTAGGGTAACTGCTGTTCCTATTTTCTGTATGAGTGTGAGGACAACGCAGCCCCATTCTGCATGGCACTGGATATGTAAGGTTATTTGTTAAATAAATGTTGCAAGAGCAAAATTTACCTAGTTAAATATAATTATTAACAATTATTAGGCTAAAAGTATTGTGATTTCAAAGCATCTTCATTGAGCCAAGGCATTTATTATATGCTTCTATTTTCCAATTTTAACTTTTTCTTTGTTCTAATGTTTTAAACTTTCTTCTTTGGATCTTAAAGTAGATATATTCTGAGATCAAAGATTCCTACTTAAATGAATATTTCTCTTTTAACTCAAACTCTAACTAAGAGTGGAAGCAAAGGACGAAGATACGGTTGACTGACTTCTCTCCCAAAACAAAAGGAAGAGAAAATTCAATATAAACATAGCCATTCAAAACAGTACAGATTTATGTGCTTTTTCAAATCCGAGAAAGGGATGAAGTCTATGCAGCATCCCTGGACAGTGTTTGCCTGTGATTTGTACATGGTACAGATATGAAAAACTTCTTTCTTAAGGCATGGCCTGAATGGACACAGAATATCTTTTAACTCTCAATTATCCATAGACTATTATTAAATTTGAAGATTAAACAGGTCCCTAGCTTCTCTTTCTTTTTACTTTCTTTCATTGTTTTCTTTTTTTCTACTGGGTTTTTGGCAATTCCATTGCCTAATAGTTTGCCAGCAAAAGATATATCTAGAAAAGAAAAAAAAAAGAGTCAAATCAATCACTTTAAATCCTGTTAACAAACTATGTAAAAAGGATTTGGTCAGTGGAAAACTTAGCTCACATAACACCCACATACTTCTGAGGGAAATCTTATCATGTCCTGGGGAGTGACAATTTAGAAAACTAAGATCTTCCATTTGAGGCCACAAAATTGCCTTAGAAGTCAAAATACCAGCCAATAATAAGTCACAATGCACAGGAACCATTGCCTGGTGGAAATAAGATACAATCTTAGAAGTGTAGACCATTTTCGTTTTAACCTAGCAGGCATTTTAATTGAAATATTGAAATTTTTCCAAGTTCATCAGAAGAATTTGACAAATTAAGAATTTAATGTACAGTTGATTTCCAGAAATTTATCAAGGGTGTTATTACAATGAAATTTCCATTGCACAGAAATTTGAAAGCATGTTTTCTAAAAGAACGAAATGTTTATAAACAAAATTTATAGCTAGAAAGTCTTATTAAAGGGATTTGAGTGAAATCTACTTTTTTGGCCAGAAGTGCTATATATAAAGAAATTGGATTATTTATATCCACACATTAATTTTTCTAATTTAAAAATATCTCTTCTGTCCTCCTCTCACTGGACTATGAGGAGGGGCACTCCAGGAGTGTATTTTCATGGGACACTCTTCCATATCTCAATAGTCCCAAAGAATTATTACATTGGTTCCAACCTGAGGCTTATCATTTAAAGGAGAAGGAAAATTTAGTCAATGATCTGAGTGTATCAAATTCCAAATATTTAATCCAGAGACCCAGACAATTTCTTGCTTTTTAATCCAAACGATTGGCATCATAAAAACATAGACTTCATCTTTAAACAAGTTACATAACTGTCCAAGGAAAGGCCTTGTCAATTTTCTAAAAAGACAAGCAAATAAAAAACAATGCTTAGACAGTTATTTATCAATTCTCTATGTCTGACTTCTACTGATGTAAATCTTAATCCCTGCTTAATGTAAAGGCAACATCCAAACTATTGCTAAAAGAGATTTTGGCTCAACACTTAACATACATTTATATGATACGTAAATTCTCTTTTTGTTTAAAAATTTCATATAAACCTATTTTCAATAAAGGTACTTCTTTAAGAACTATTCTCTATTTAGTACATTTTTGTTAAAAATAGTCTATGTGCCTAGTAGGATGCTAACCCTTGTGGTGATATTAAATAATAGGTGTGGGATAAACAACATACATTCTGTATAAAAATCATGTGAAAATAAAATATACATGATCTAGTTAGAATCAACAGGAAGTCAAGAAGGGAGAGAGACAGTGGAGTTAAAAAAAAAAGTAACCCCAGTAAGGATCATTATTACAACCCAGTTCCAAGCATAGCATGTGACACTTGGTGGATACCCAAAAACCATTGGTAAGTGGATGTGGCGCAAGTGGTTGGGTTTCCATTTACCATAAGGGAGGCCTTGGGTTCGATTCCCAGGGCCTCCTGGTGATGGCAAGCGGGACACTGCCCGCGCAGTACGGTGAGCTGGTACAGCAAGATGACACAACAAAGGGAGACAAGCAGACACAGAAAAACGCACAGCAAATGGACACAGCAAGCACAAGCAGCAAGCGGGGGATAAATGAATAAATAAAATAAATCTTTAAAGAAAAAAACATTTATTGAACAAGTAAGATTTTGAGGTCTGGATAATCTAATCTTTAGTATATAGCATGTAAACAGGTATTAGGGTATAAGATTTAGATGAACTTGAGTTTCATAATTCAGAGCTACATAGGGATTGCCCAGTTCTGATACAGAAAGATGACAGAATTCTAACCAACATCAGAGGCATCTTTGAGGTACCATTGATGAGGAATCATTGTCAATGCTGTGAGAAAAACCAATGAGCCTGAGCACAGAATTACTGAAGTCCAAAACAAGCTCTCAGCCATCAGTACCCTGCTGTGATCCCTCAAAGAATGTTAACTATGCCATAGATGGACTGATTAGGAAAAAAACAACAAAGCAACATGCCTGACATTGATTATATTAATTTCCAGGACATTACAACACTCATCCACTGTATAATTAACATTTTTCCCTTTGTAAATGCATTCCCTTCTCTTAATCTTTCTGTTTCTTACTCTGCTTCCTGCTTTCTCCCCACCACCTCCCAATTCATACACACAAGTAAAAGCAAGATTTGAAATTATACAATTTGAAAACAGTTTATTCTGTCACTCCTGTTTAAATGAGTGCTACTTATACAAGTACAGTGGAGCCTCTTTTTTTCTTGCCTAACTACAGATAAGAACAACATTCCAAGCAATAAAAGTAGTTTAGTCTGCTAAAACGTTCTGGGAATGATATTTATCTAAAGAACAAATGTCCCACCTTCTGAGTAGAGGCGTCGCGCAGTCACGGCCTTGTCTTTGAATGTAGACCATCTGGGAAAGCAGCCCACTTTGCCGTGGATTGCCGTTCCACAGCTGCCAGTCCCAGGACTTTGCAGGTAGAATTCTTTAAATAGTTGGCTTTTTCTAGCCCACTCCCCACAGTGTGCAAAATAAATAAATAAATAAATAAATAAATAAATAAATAAATAAATAAATAAATAAATAAATAAATAAATAAATAAATAAACGATGCTAAATGCTAGCATTGCTTGCTTTGAATGCTGAGATGGAAAAAACAGCCATTGAGAGGGTCCTCAGAGCACGTAGGATGAAATAATGCGGCTGGGAAACTGAAGAGAGAGTCAGCCAATAGGATGAGTTTCCTGTGACTTAAATGTCTGGTCAGGTTAACTATACTGACTGAGAGAGAAAAGGAATAAAAGACATATCTAACTATCATTTTTTGCAAGGCTGACCTGAAGCACAAAAAATCTGACTCGATTTGTGGAGAAGGTACTGTAGGACTAATTCTATTCTGTTTGTTTGGGTAATTTTAATTCTCCCTTCAAGCAATTATCTGTAGAAAAGTGAGTCTAACAAAATTAAACTGAAATTATAATCCATGGAGGGACATTATATCTACCATTATTTTCAACAGATTATCCAGAAGAATGCCCTACTAACAGAATATTTTTTCTAATAAGACTATTTAACCTCAATGTTTGCAGTCTTATTTATGTAAAATATATGTGGATGTTTTACAAGCATTTTAAGATCATTTGTGTTGACACAAGCTTATCAAGTTTCTGTCTCTCAGTAAAGATGATGATTTGAAAATTTGAGACAAAGCATCACCAAAGAAAATACTCATATGTAATAAAAATAGAAAATATACAACCATACTTTGGGTAAAAGGAGTGTACTCTTTTACATTAATGTCATTTAGAGTTCAATCTGCTTGGGTGTCTTATACTCAGTAAAAGACCTTAAATCCAGTCTTTCCTTGAAATAAACATGTGCTGCCCACCCTCCACCCATATATTTTTGTATGTATTTTTGCTAATACACATTTTATATATATTTACTATTTTTTTATAGGTTATAAAAATATGTGCTAAGTGTAAAAACTTATACAATATAGACAAATAATAAAAGAAAGTAAAAATACCTATCATCAATGAAAAAAACAACAAACATTTGAAAGAATATCTATCTTGGCTTTTATCTATGTCAGATCTATGCATATTTATTTATATCTATCTGTGTTATATATACATAAATAGATATAATTAGAAAGCCAGATGGAAACTTTATGATAAAGCAACAATATTATAGACTGTTTTTTAACCTGATTTCTTCCTTTCAATATTTTTCCATGTCTATAAATATAGAACTGCATCTACTTTAATGTTCACATCATATACATGCCCATATCCTTATACTCTTGCCATCACTGAGTACTATTTTTTCACTGGTGGGTGAAATATAATAAATCCTTGCTTATTTTAATTTTATTTCTTTTATTTTTAATTACATTGGAGCATTTTCAAAATGTTAGTTACCATTTGTATTTACCCCTTGGGGAAATTACCTGTTCCAGTTTATGGCATTTTATTCTATTTAGGCATTTGCATTTGCTTTGATTTGTTTTCTTTATATCAAACTAAATAATATTCCCAGACTTTCATTCACTCTGTGAAGATAAATGTTTACATGTATGTGAATACAAACAATATTATTTATTTGTTAGGATTCTCATTGTAAATCATAGGCTTCCTTATGGACAATTTTATATTATATAATACATAATATAAAACATATATAATACATAATATATTATGTACATAATACATAATATATATTGGGCTAAAGCACACAAAGTATATGGGAGAGGGGAGGAGGCAAGAGGGAAGAGAGGGAGGGTGGAAAGGAAGGAAAGACAGTAAGAGGGAGAGAGTATGGTTGAGGGAAGAGTGAAGAGAGAAAGTATTACCTACAGGTAATTGGCTTGATAATTTGAATTGTTATTGTCAATCGAACAAAATGTCTCTGAGTTCCGAGTTTAGAATCAGAAAGTTTTATCACTTACTACCAATATTACTTCTTTTCCCAATATTATATAAACTCTCAGGCCCAACATCATACTACCTGCAACTGAGTCTCAACTGGAAGAACTATCACTGCACAATATTTAGTCTTACATAAAAATGTTCAAAGGAATATATTCCCAAGCAAACTGAGTCTTTGAGCCTTTCTACCAGAGTGCAGAAGTAAAATCAGCTCATCTTTTTAAAATCTATGTTATGAAATCAAAGAGAGCAATTAAGAGAAATATTAAAAATCTGTATTGAGTCATTTGGTGTTTAAAAAATATTTTTTACACTTTGTCATTTAATCCTTCACAACAACTCAATGAGAAGTAATTAGTTACTCCTTAGAGTTGATGAATTTGACCAAGAAAGCTTACATACTAGTGTTGGCAAAAGAAGATCTCAAACTGTGTGTAATGGTTTCAGAGTTTTATTTAATCATGAATTCCAAAACTACAGATTGGATTATTCTTGTAAACTAATCTGTTCATCTGGGCATGATTAAGTTATGAGTAGGGCGTTAACTGCCACCTCAGTGAGAGGTTGAGCCCCACCCCTCGGTGGGCGTGGTCTCAAGTATAAAAGGCTAGACAAGATGCAGCAAAGCAAGCAGATTGAGAAAAGCAGATTGAGAGAAGAGATTTGGAGAAGGAGATTTGAGAAGCAGTTCTGATGTTGGAGTGAGCCGATCGCCGGATAGTCTACAGCTGGCCTTGTGGAGAGACGCAACGCAGAGAGTCTCATAGTCTACAGCTGAACTTGTGGTGGAAGCAGAAGCTAAGCCCGGAGAGAAACACAGCCCCGGGAACAGAGGAACCCAAAGGCCTGAGCCCTTGCAGACGTTGGCAGCCATCTTGCTCCAACACGTGGACTT
>PVKH010047154.1:0-10323 GCA_004027955.1 Chaetophractus vellerosus | reverse complement strand
AAAAAAAAAAAAAAAAAAGTAAATAAATAAATCTTTGCTCTCTCTGACTACAGAAGGCTGCACCAAATCTTGGTGTGTATTTCCATTTTTCTCTCCCATTTCTCAGCAAGCTCTGTTCTTTCCCCCATTTCCCAATAAATTCTTTTTACTGCCCTAACCAAAAAAAAAAAGAGAGTTAACAGTTATTATCTCATGAGACAAAATCAATGATTGGTTTGGTCTTCAGGGAAATACCTTGAACCGAAAGTTTTCAAGATGGTAGTTCACAGGAATACAGATGGGAAACAAAAATTTATAAATTAAATATATAGCAGATTTTATAATTTAACTGCATTGGAGACTATATAAATGCAAAATAACAATTACAAAAATCTTCTTGAGTTTTAGCTACAAATAAAGAGGCTTTGAAAGTTTGGTTGCTGTGCTTGATATATGAGCTTACATCACTATCTGGCTTTAAATATAGAGAAAAGCAAGAACACTCAGAAAAGCCAAGTTGGGATTAAGCAGACACTCATGGATAGGTCGAATTTCCCATACTTCTCCTCTGACATTTTCAGTTTGGCATTTCTCGTTAGCACCTACATTAGACGGTGGGGTCAGAAAGAGGAGATGAAGTATACATTCTTTGATACTACTATTTACTAATAGTTCTAATAAATGTCTTTTGCAGAGAAATCAGAAAATAAGTACTGAGGGTTTGAGTTACTTAAGGGTTTTAATTATCCATGTTATTCCTAGTCTCTGCTTCATTATCAGTGGGCAAATCAGAATAACTCAATAGGATGCTATGCGTAATGAAATCTACTTATTACCAGCTCTGGTTAAGTATCACTAAAATAAGAATTTTAATTATTTGTAGATGCCAATTATACATGTAATGCTTAGTGTCTCATTACCATGGGTAATGCAGAGATATCTTTATTGGAGTAGAATGAGTAATGGATCTACTAACCCAAAGCTTTAACTAACCCATTGCTCTTTTTCTACCCATTTATGTACAACCGTAACTACTTAGTCTGTACTAACCAAGACCTAATATGCCTTACACTTACAGCACCCTATGTAGAAAAATTCAACAATTTGGACTTCTTATGGCAATCATGAATTTTGGATTTAGCAAAATTTAAGATTAAATATAGCCGTGGGCAGGGCAAAAAGCTGCCACGGACAGGGCAAAAGCCGCCACGGGCAGGGCAGGTCGCCTGCGAATCAAGCACAGCCAGCCACCCGCGAACTGAAAAGCCGGCCGTGATGGAAGCAGAAGCCGCCCACAAGCGGGGAAAGCCGCGCCTGCGCAGTGACCAAGTCTCGGCGCGTCGCTGCAACGGGGGGAAGGGGAGATATGTAATAAAATAAATAAAAATCTTTAAAAAAAAAAAAAAAAAAAAGATTAAATATATACCTTACAACCATCACTAAGAAGGACAAGCAAATCTAAGAAATTTTTGACTGACAGCAAACTTCTGTAATTATATCAAATCAAATATTCAAGGTTAACCCATTTAGCTTTAAAGGAACAATGCAAATTTTTGTTTTCTTGAAAACTGATAATTAAAATTCACATCTTCAAAAGGTGTGGTAAGGAAAAACCAACAGATAAATCTATTTAAATAACAAAAATATTAGTGTATCACAAGAACCTATGTACTTTGATACAGTAAGTAGCTAAATTTAGAAGATTACAAGATTACATCAGTAACAATCTGTTTCTCAAATTGAAAACATTTTTGTAGATTATTTTGTCTTCCATTCTTAGTTTCAGCAGTACTGCTTAAAAATCTATAACTCTTCCAGGAGGGGACATGGCTCAAGTAGTTGAGCACCCGCCTCCTATAGGAGGTCCCAGGTTCGGTTCCCAGTGCCTCCTGAAATAAACAAAAACAAACAACAAGCAAAACAAACAAGAAAACCAACTCAGGGACGCCAATGTGGCTCAGTGGTTGAGCTCCAGCTTCCCACATATGAGAACCCGGGTTCAATCTCCAGCCCCCAGAATCTTAAAAAAAAAAAAAAAAGTCTATCACTCTTTCGTCTCTCTTATCAAGCTCCAAAATTGACCAAAATAATGTAATTGAGGTAACCTCACCTCCACCCCATCTCACTGACAGGAAGAAAAATATATTGGTGATTTCCTGACTTTTGCATCACTTTTAGGAAAACTCCAGTAAATATAATAAATGTAGTCAGCCAATCAGAGAATCAGCTTCTAACAAAAAATCTCTCTACCTTCTTCCTCAATCCTTCAATAATTCATTCTCTTATTCTAGGAGCCAACCTGACAAACAATCTCTGGTGAATGCCCTACAGCAAAACAAAGCAATGGATGTAACTATTTAGAATTTTCACCATTTAAAACTATTAGATCAAGCAAGGAAATCCAACATATAAGTAACACATTAAGATATGGCCATTCATGAGCGCTAATGGCAACTGCTACCAGTGATTCTACATCCAATCTCTTGTATGTGCTAGTACAGCATTCAGGAAATAGTACCCCAATAACACAATCACACACATTACTTATTGTTTAAATTGCAAAACTGCCCCATTTTCTATATTTTTAATGTTTGAAATATCCCTTTTTGTATTACTTCTCAAATATAAACTGAGCTTTATATTTTTTTATTTAAATAAAGCTTCTTAACATAGCACTTAGTGAAAATGAATTAAATCTCTTTATGCCAAAGTTTAAAATAGTCTAACTACCAAGCAACTTAGAAAATGCTATTTTAAATTATTTCCTTCACCCTACTAGTATTACGGGAAACATTACTTTAAAATACTAGGTCTCCTAGCTAACAAAATCTCACACCCATGAAAAAGGAATCTGCTCTGCTATGATGATGATCTCACTCATTTAATTTTACTGGTGTAACAATTTTCACATCATAAGCCATTTAAACTTATCTTTAATAATATAATAAGCAGGTAAATATTATTTTTAATATACTTTTTAAATTAGAAATCTATGCTGAAAAATAATGCTTTCTCATTGCAATGTAGTCTTTGCAGGCTAGAATTCAAAGCAAAAATGATCATTTTGCAAAATAAAAACATTTACATTATAAAAATATTAGGTATCCACTTGACCTATTCATAAATACCACATCTATCAAACAGGAAAAAACCTTATACATTTAAGAGTAATATTCCTAAATCAGAAATAGAATACAAAATCTACAGTTCACTTACCTGAACCTCGCTTGTCCTCTGTTTAATATTATCTTCTTTCTCCTTAAGGTCCTGTTCCACATTATTCTTTTCCCTAGAAGACCAACAAACAATGCAAGAATATTTGAGAACATCAGCTACAGCCGGTATGGTTATCCAGCCTCCTAATCCTGAATCACTTTTTAAATACATAGTGAAACATTCAATTTTTAAATGAAGGGCAGATTTTTCTACCCTCTTTTAATTATTTATGGAATAGAAATCAATATAGCTCTGTTTGTAAAAAAAAAAATTGCTTTCTCACTAAAATGTGATGAAAAGAGAATAGATTAAAAAAGGAAGAGGAGAAAAGTAATCAATGAAACACTCAGATTTCACTGAGATCACTGTTGCTATGCAGTACAATCCAATGAAAACTGCTGGCGAAAAAAGGAGGGGTTGCATCAGCTCTGTAAGCTTAACCCTTAAGTACCATTGTCAAATTAAATAAAAATGGCTAATAGAAAGTCAATAATATTAAGGAAAAGGGCATTCCCTGAGATGGTAATTTCCCCTTAAATCACTGGTGTGCACCAATTTTAGAATGAAACAACATACCAAAAATTGAAAATGTTTTTCATACTTAAATTATATGCTTTATTAAATACCACATTTGTTCAAAAAAAGCTATTTTAGGACCACCTATCAAACCCAACTGATCAACCATATAAAAATAATGTATACTAAATAAAAAAGGAATCACATTTGCACTTCTCTCTTTCTACCTGTCAGATAAAATATGCTAAGTTCTACTTATATTTTGAATCATTATTTTCTAAATTCTTACATGTTTCTATCAGAGCTGGGTTCATAATGAATGAATCCCAAGCAACCTTGGATTCAGGATTATAAAATAAAGCTATTTCTTTTGATGTAATAAATTTAACTGCACACTTCCTTTTCTACAAAATGAGAGAAAACCCCATAGCCATGCTTGTATATGTGAAAAAGCTTTACCCCAGACTGAAAATTCTGCAGCAATATATTTTTGGGATGGGGAAAAGGTAAAAGGCGGCATCATGGAGAGGGAAGGATGGTATTTAAAAAGTCCTCGGACTAGTACTGCAGTTTCTCCCTAGAGCGTCACGCACGTATATATTTCACTTTCCATTCCAGACACAACCCAAATTTAACCTCAGGCATCATTAAGCTCTAGCATAATATGAGAAATTTATACCAAAGGATATACTTGAGGGACAACTGCATAATATATTTATGTTTCTCACCTTTTCAGAGGAGACTAAATGTAGGAAAAAAATCAACTGTTTTGGAGATATAGGCACAAAGTTCCTAAGATTTGTATGAAAAAAAAAAAAAGGCATGGAAATAGAGCTATTTGTATACCAATACTTTTAAACACCTGAGATGGCCAAGGAACTCACTAACCGTTTGTCAGAGGAGTTGCACTGTCATGGAGATTTTAAATAGTCCCTCACCATGGGAATCATCGTTGCAGTCCATTTCTCCCATATCTCAATCACTTATTACGCAAAAGTCACCCCCAACTTATCAAATAAGGTAAAATCGAAAAAGTGGGGGGAAAAAACAGAAAAAATAAAAATATGAAAATACCCTACAAATTCTTTGAGTTCAATCTTGGATATTTTTTCGTTCTTCCTGACGCAAGCAGATGTGTGTTTTCAGTCTGAAATGCTGCAGCATTCAGAGATAAGTCACATGAAGAACTGCACCCCCACCATCCCAAGTCCTGAGGCATTCCATACAAGGTTGATATCAATTCAGCTCCTTACTTCCAACAGTAGATAATAACAAAAACAGAAAACATTACATGGTGTTATAAATTAGCACTGCACACAGAGACGTGCACATTTGTATTCAATTCTTTCTGCTCCACTGTTAACTGCCATTACTGATAGTGTATGCTCAGAAAATCAAGGAAAATAGGGCAACAAGAAGATTGAGTAAAGGAAGGAAGCTCACTTGGTGAAAAGGGAAAACATTACAAAGGACCCTCCACTCTAACTAGCAAACACAGTTCTACTGGATAAAATGGAAGAAGCTTAGAGAGTACAAATTTCTCTTCATTGTCTTTAATTCATAATTTCGTGTGTGTGTGTGTGTGTGTGTGTGTGTGTGTGTGTGTGTGTCAAGGAGAGCTGTGGTGGTGTTTCCAAACATATCCTGAAGACCATTCCAAACTTAAATAAAATATGGGATTCTTTAAGCATTAATTCCTCTTAGTAATAAGATAAATTTTAACTTTCAATTCATGTTTACCTAGTAAAATTATGGTCTCACATCAATTCCTTTTATTATTAAAAAACCCATACTATAACATATATTGTTTAACAGAAGATCTTAAAAAAATAATAAAATGTCCAGTTATATCTCTTGCTACAAAAGACATAACAATGGATTATCTGCCCTATAAATCAGACTGAATATCAAATCATTTTCTCATTGGTTTAGATTACCATTTCAGAGATGCCAAATTGTTACTGTGTCGTCTTCCAATGGTTCTTAATCTCTAGAGCTATCTTTCTCATTTCAGGCAAGTAAGAAAGTCTAAACATATTTAGATGTACGCTTCCCCCTTCTTTCAAGTAACATTAGTAATTTAAAAACCTGATTCTCTTTTCAAGGTTTTCTGAAGCCTTGCAATAAAAATTAACATTTATATGCAACTTCCTAAGGAGCCCACCAATATATGCAGATAAGACAGACTTAAGATAGATTTCACAAATAGGTGGGTGAGCATTTTGCCCAAAGAACCACTCATCTTATAGGCATTTAGGGCTACAAATTTCCCTCTCAGGACTGCCTTCATTGTATCCCATAAGTTTTGATAAGTTGTGTTCTCGTTTTCATTCATCTCAATATATTTACTAATTTCACTTACAATTTCTTCTTTGACCCACTGATTATTTAGGAGTATGTTGTTCAGCCTCCACATATTTGTGAATTTTCCCCTTTCCCATCTATTATTGACTCCCAGTTTCATTCCATTATGATCTGAAAAGGTGCTTTGTATAATTTCAATCTTTTTATACTTATTGAGACCTTCCTTGTGACCTAACATGTGGTCTAGCCTGCAGAAGGCTTGAGAAGAATGTATAACTCACTGATTTGGGATGCAATGTTCTATATATATCTGTTAGGTCTAGCTCATTTATCATATTGTTCAAGTTCGCTGTTTCCTTGTTGATATTATGTCTAGTTGTTCTGGGTAATGATGTGAGTGGTTTACTTAAGTCTCCAACTATTGTTGTAGAGATGTCTATCTCTCCCTTCAATTATGCCAGAGTTTGCCTCATATATTTTTGGGCACCCTAGTTAGGTGCATAGATATTTATAACTATTAATTCTTCTTGGTGGATTACCCCCCCTTTTATTAATATATAATGCCCTTCTGTATCTCTTATAATTTTTTTGCATTTAAAGTCTGTTTTGTCTGATATTAGTATAGCTACCCCTGCTCTTTTTCGATTACTGTTTGTGTGGAGCATCTTTTTCTCACCTTTCACTTTCAGCTGGTTTGTATCCCTGGGTTTAAGGTGAGTCTCTTGTAGGCAGCATATGGATTGCTCATGTTTTTCAATCCATTCTGTCAGCCTCTATCTTTTTATTGGGAAGTTTAATCCATTCATATTCTATGACATTACTGTAAATGCATTATTTACTTCTACCATTTCATTCTTTGGTTTTCATATGTCGTATCTTATTTTCGTCTGTTCTTTTACTCTTTTGACTATCCTTTCTCCTATTTACGCCTTCTACACTCTCCTCCAAGTCTTTCTTACTTGCCTTTTTCTTTGGGGCTGTAAGGCTTCCTTTATTACTTCCTGTAAAGGCGGATTTTTTTATGAACTCTCTTAGTTTCTGCTTGTGCATATTTTAAACTCATCTTCATATTTGAAGGACAGTTTTGCTAGATAAAGAATTTTCAACTGGCAATTTTTCTCTTTCAGTTTACCAATTGTATCACTACTGTCTTTTCACTTCCATAGTTTCTGATGAGAAATCTACACTAAGTCTTATTAGGCAGCCCTTGTATGAGGTAGTTTGTTTCTCCCTTGCTGCTCTCAGAATTTTCTCTTTATCTCTGACGGCAGGCATTCTGAGTAGTATGTGACTTGGGGTATGTCTATTCAGATTTATTCTGATTGGGGTATGCTGCACTCTTGAACATGTAAATTCATTTCTTTCGTCAGAGTTGGGAAATTTTCAGCCATTATTTCCTCAAATGCTCTTTCTGCTCCTTTCCCCTTCTCTTCTACTTCTGGAACTCTCATGACATGTATGTTATTGTGCTTCATATTATCATTCAACTCCCTGAGCCCCTGCTCAACTTTTTCCATTTTTTTCCCTTTGTGTTCTTTTCTCTCTTCAATTCCAACTGTTCTGTCTTCTGTATCACTTATTCTTTCTTCTACCATTTTGAGACTGCTGTTGTATGCCTCTAATGTGTTGGTTTTTTTATTGTTGTTGTTGTTGTTTTGTTTTTAGGAGATACCAGGGATTGAACCCAGGACCTCGTACATGAGAAGTGGGTGTGTAACTACTGAGCTATCCTCTAATGTGTTTTTTGATCTCACCTAATGTGTCTTTCATTCCCATGAGCCCTCCTTTTTCTATTCAGGTTTCAAATTCTTTTTGGTGCTTGCTCAGTGCCTTCTTGATGTCTTTTATCTCTTTAGCTATATTGTCTTTCAATTCATTAATTTGATTTTGGATATTTGTATGAATCTTGCTGATTAGCTGTCCCAAATCCTGCGTCTCAACCAGGGCTTTGATATATCCCTTTGCTTGAGCCATTTCTTCCATTTTCTTAGTATGGCTTGTAATTTTTTGCTGATGTCTAGATATCTGATTAGGATGGTGAGTTTACTCAGATGCTCAATTTCTCTCTTTTTTGTAGGAATTTAGTGGGAGGAGATTGTGTTATTGCCATTCTTTGATTCTTGGTTTAACCTGTTCTAAGTCTTTAGGATTATCCCTGTTAGCTGCTCAAATCTGTGCCCTGGACCCAGTAATGGAATGCAGACCTGCCTCTAAGGGCCCTGGGGAGGCAGGATGTAAAGGCCAAGAAAAGCCTCTCTTACTTATTTACTTTTAATTTCCTCCCATGCAGGTCCTTGGTTGGTCAGCAGGTGGTGCTCATAGGCAAGCTGTTCAGTTCAAAGCTTGGTTGGAATGTGTTTGCTGCAACACCAAAGGGATCACTGTGCAGAGGATCCTGCCTGGAGGCTCAAAGCCTTGCAAACCAAACTTTCTCAAAGACAGTTTCTCCAAGCTTTGCCAGAAGCCCCCTCTCTTTTCCCAGGTAGGAAATAATTCCACTCCCCTTTGCATCCTCAACAACCAGTCCCAGTCAGTAGGGTGGGTGACCGAAAGGGTCAGATCTCTTTAGTCCCATGCCCACTGTCAGGGGAAACAATCACAGCTCTACCTGGCCTAGAAGTGTTTGTGGGACACAGAAGACTAAATCTGTGGGACAAAAGCTGAATCAGTGTTAGGCTGCGCCCCTCTCCCTTTTCCTGGGGAGGTGGATCTCTACAGCCCTTTTCTGTCTGTATCTGCCAGCCTTACCAGAGAACTCAAAGTTCTCTGATCCTAGGTGCAGGAGGGGCACCAGGAGCTGCAACTGTAGCTTCTGCTACTCATGGTCTTAACATCGAGGTTCTTTTCTTGTGCCCTCTCTCTTCTGGGCTGTGTCCAGCCTTCCCCTGGTGTCCTAAACCCTAGAACTTTTTTTTTTCCAGGCTGTTTCTGCCTGTCCTCTAGCTATATTTCTGGGAGAGGAGAGAGTCCTATGTCTTTCTAATCTGCCATCTTTCCAGAAGTCAGAACCACTCATCTTTGCCTTCAATCTAGTAATTTCTAGAAAAGGGAAGATAAAATGATTTTACACACACTCCATCTTAGATCATCTCTCTGTCCCTATTTATACTCAAGATACTTAAACATTTTGAGGAATCCACAAGTATACAGCTATAAAAAGAGAGGCCATAGACAGAGCTCCCTGGTGTTCAAAGGCTGACTGTTCTGATTCCATGGAACCTAGTATCTGAACCAGCAAGGAAAGCAAAGTCCAAGTTAGAAGGCTATGGTTGACAATTGCATATATCTCAGATGAAGCAGTCAAAAACTATTCACAAGCACAGTGAAGCTCAAGGACCACATCCATGAAATCCATTTCCATTTTTCCAGGCTCTGTTTAGAAGGGAATGAGTCATCTGTCTTAATCTTGATATATCCTTGATAGTCTCTTAGAGACAGGATTAAATTGTCTTCAAAGTCCTTCCTAGATAGTTTTATATCTTTTTTTTTTTTCCTGAACATAAGCATCCATTGTTTTCTAAACAAAAAAAAAAAACCAAAAAACTAAAAACCAGTTAGAAAGTAGAAAGCTAAGAAAATTCATGAAGCTATATTTTTCAATCATAAAATTTACTTATAAAAATCCTTTGAGGGCACATTTAGCCAAGATGCTCCTATTAATAAGTAGCTTAACTGCCAATCTCTCTTACAAGTAATCACCAAAAAGCATGTCATTCTCATTCTGCAGTCTTTAGTAAGGCATTGGGTTTTATGGAGAGCAAGAAAATGGGAGTAAAAATTGGAGACCTGGATTCTATTCTGTCTCTGCTGTGAAATAGTTTTTCTGACTCTGATTAGGTCACTTAACCTTTCAGAGCCTCAGTCTTATTTTTCAAATGGAGATGCTAATATTTCTAGCACTATAAGATCTGAGAGGTAAAATGTACAAGATGTCATGTAATTAGGGGGAAAAAAAGCAGGCTATGATCCAATGCCTTGGTTTCTTTATAGTCATAATTACTTTACTTAGGATTTTAAATAAAATTAATGGAATAATTTTTAAATCTGTTAAAAGAAATTATAGGTTTAAAAAAAGGTTAGAAGACACTGATTGAATGCAGTTGTGAGAATAATTAATGTAATCAGCGAAATCTCTGCCCCAAAACCTTGAATAAATGTTATTCCAAATAAACTAACTACTCTCTACTTTTAGAAAGTCATGGTTTTCTTTTTTTTTTTTTTTTTTTTTTTTTTAAATTAAAGTCATGGTTTTCAAAGCTTAGAATTTGGAGTAAAATAGGCTAGGATTTAAATACTGGCTCCATCACC
>PVKH010047153.1:0-10322 GCA_004027955.1 Chaetophractus vellerosus | reverse complement strand
CCATGCACTAGCGGCCCTTGCTCCTCTGCTGTGCTTCTCCCTCAGCTCTTGGCTCCTTCTCATCCTGCATTCCTCAGCCCTTCTCTGACCTGCTTCTCCAGCTGCTTGTCCCCATCCTGCTTCCAGTTGCATGCTAGCATGTCACTCTGCTTATTTTCCTTACAGTTCTCTTTAATTATCTTGGTTTTTTGTCTTCCCCTACCAGAAAGCAAACCTCATGAGGCTGCAGACCCTGTTTTCTCTAAAGCTGTGTCCCTAGCACCTAGGGCAGTGCTGGGCACATAATAGTTGCTCAATCAAAATTTGCTGAATAAACGGATGATGGTGCAAAAGCACACGGAGAGCTGCATTTCACTCTCACGTTTCACTCAGGGGCCACGGGCTGGAGGGAAAGTGGCGGCATCCACAAATTTTAAGCAACTCATGGAAAACGTGAAACTTGGGAAGATCCTAAACCTCTGCGAACGATGGTTTAAGTTTCGAAACACAGGCAATGGAAACACTTCTGTAATTTGCTATAGCATTTGCCTACATGTAGAAGCAGAGTAAAATAGAAGCTGGGGGAGGTTCAGGTACATGGACATAAATCTTGTCACCCTAATTATCTTCCTATTCCAGGTGACCATGTAGATGTGATCAGAATAACCTGGGGGGTGTGGGAGGGGGAGCACTCCCTGAAGGCTTTGCTGTTTAGCTCAGCATTCAAGGCGCCTCATAAACCTGCTTCTGCCTCCCCCCATTTCTTCTTACTCGTCTTGAAGCAGCCTGCATTCCACTGCTCCTGAACTGTCATGCACCCCATCCCCCAACCTTTCCGGTGCTGCACCTTTACTCTTGCAGTGCCATCTACCAAGTTGTCCTTCCCCCGGCTGTGCATATCTGAAGCCCAGTCACTGTTCCTGGTCTGGTTAAAAGATCACCTTCTCCTCAGTCTTCTACCTCCACCCCCCACACACACCTGGCAGGAACCTCTCCCTCCCACGAACTCCCTGGCCCTTTTCTCTTTTCCTCATCATATCCAACTTGATATCCAACCTGACTTAAAGCTCCTTCAGGGCAGGAACTGTGCCTCATTTCTGTGCTCCCCACTGTCCCTAACACAGTGATTTTTTGTCGACAAATGAGTGAATGGCGCTTCTTGGGCATGCACAGCCTCAAGGCATCAGCTCCAGCTGATGGGGCAGTGGCAGGAAGCTGATCAGAGTCCAAAACCACCTTCCTTTCCCCAAGACATGGGGGACAATTGCCGTGACTCACAGAAGAGGTGATCTAAACCCACGTCTCCACAGCCCCGTGTCCTGGCTTCCTCCAGGAGAAAGGTCCAGTAGACCAAACATCCAGGAAACAGGCTGCACTTCCCCTTTTCCACTCAGCTGTTTTCTTGCTGGGTGGACGAAAGCCTGCAAACAGCCAAATTCTGGGCGCTCTACAAACCTCTCCCAAATATCTTCTTCCAAAACCCTGCCCAAACAAAACAATCCATCAAGAAACTCAAGAGCTAACCCTGAACAGGTGAATCTGAGAATCAGGGATCCGAGTGGAAACAAACATGTTTTGCCAGATAAAGACGGTCAAATATCTGAACTTGCAAACGTATTTATCTCCAGTGGGTTGTAAACAGAACATGAATCTCACAACAGGATCCCAACCCTCCTGAAAAAGATGGAGATCCTCACACACATTAAGACAAGAATCGTCCCTTTCTGCCCCATCCAGGCGATTTGCAGATGTTCTGCGAGCGGTGTGGTTTTAAAGCGAAGCCCAGGCCCGGTCTGTGCTCTATAGAGGATAGTGCTTGTCCATGAGCCACTCCACTGAATTGCCAGGCCAAATCCAAACGCTCCCCTCACAACGGAACCTGGATTACTTCGTTTTGGGACACCCACGTCTCTTGAGTTTCTGCATATGGAGAGTGAAGAAGGAGCCCCATGATCTTTCTAAGGCTGACACCCAAGTGGGGCCATTGTCATATTTTCAACAAGTGATTGCTGTTAAAGAGGGAGCTAGTAAAAATGTTTCCCTGAACTCATCGAAGATTGCAACAGAAGGAAACACTCCATCACTGAAAAGTGACACTAATGTATTCTATTAGATTTGCTTATCATGTTAAAGAGCATATTAAAAGGAAATGTTTGGAAAAGGGATGCCATAATGCGGTATGATGGATTGAGAATTCCTAATTTGGAAAAAATGTGCTAAGACAACATGATTGATGTGAGTGACCTACTTTATTTTATAAGAAAGTATGAGTTGCCTAAGGCCCATTGGTACACATATTTGGAAAATGTTTTTTTTCCACATTAAGTTTTTATTACCATTTTCAAAAGAGCAGAAACACCATAGAAGGATATAAGTTGCAACTTGTCAATGCAGATGTGTTTGTAGGCATTTGCTGCTTAAAAAAACTTATCCCTTGCTGGAAGGGTTTCTGTGCTTCTTGCCAAGAGAACACCTGATGGGGAGAAATATGACACCTTTTGCCCTGATAAAAAATGACTGGGAAAAGGCATTTTTATTTAAAGCACAGATGGACCCTCACGCTACTTGTAGGTGGGGATCGCTAAGAACAATTGTGATTTCCTGGAGCCCCCGGGCTCCCTTCCTGCTGCCCGGGGCAAAGGATCCAGGCTGAGTTAATCATTTTCTTTCCAACTTAGAAGAAGGAACAAAGCAGCTAAGTCTGGAAGTCAGGGACTCTTGGGTTTACCGCAGACAACAGAGAGAAACACGGAGTGTCTAACAGAAGGTGGGTGGCTGACAAAACTCTTGTTTCCTTTTAAATGGTGCTGCCAGTAAGTTTCAGAGCTTAGGAAATGCCAGTGTTATGATGGTTACTGAAGAAAGTGGGACATGATGGGCAAAAAATATGTATTAAAAAGTGGAGGTCGGAGAGTAAATTGGCACAAACATTTTGGGGGGCTATTTGTCAAAGCCTTAGGATTCTGCGTACCTTTGGACCCAGAAATGCCACTTCTAGAAATTTGTCCCAAAGAAATAGTCATGAAGCTTTAGCTGATAAGATGTTCACTACAGAATTATTTATAATATTCATAAAAGGACTCTTGTCTAAAGTTAGAGTGTTCCATAAATAAATCCATACATTTAATGCAGCCATTAAAAGGGTAATGTAGAAAAATAATGTGAAAAAAAGCTTATAATATTTTATTAAGTGGGAAAAGTGGGTTATAAAACATTACATAAAAGAATTGAAAACAGATATTCAAATAAACACTTGTACATGAATGTTCATAGCGGCACTATTCACAAGAGCCAAAAGGTGGAAACAAATCAAATGTCCAGCAAGTGATGAACGGACAAAGAAAATGCAGTATATTCATACACTGGGACATTATTCCATCATAAAAAGGAGTGATGTTCACTACAATGTGGATGAGCTTTAAAAACATTACATTAAGTGAAAGAAGCCAGACACAAAGGTCACATATTATATGATTCTATTTATATGAAATGTCCAGAACAGACAAACTCATAGAGAAAGAAAGCAAACTGCTGGTTTTCGGGGGTTGGGGGAAGGGGAAAATGAGGTGTCACTGCTTAATGGGAACAAAGTTTCCTTCTGGAGTGAGGAAAGGGTCTTGGAAAGAAAGAGGTGATCGTTGTACAACATTGTGAACGTACTAAGTGCCACTGAATTAAACACTTTAAAATGGTTAATTTTATATTGTGTGAATTTGACCTCAACTTTAATAGTAATAGTAAAAGCAACCTGACTCTGCTGGTTACACACCTCTGTCCACTTTGTGAAAATTCATTGAACGGTACACTTAAGAAATGTGTACTTTTCTGTATGTATGTTGTACCAGAATAAAGAGTTTTTTATTAAAATTATGTATATTTTGATGGTATTTTAAAAACATATATATGTCTATCTACTTCAGTAAATATATGCATAATGTTATATATGTGACAGTATTTTAAATATATGTAATGAAATACAAATGAAATGTGAAATAGTGAATTGAATCAAATGAAATTGAAACTGAAAAATATTCACCAACATGTTGAGTAGCTCTTTCTGAAGAGTAGGTTTTTCAGGTACTTTTAAATATCTTTCCTTTTGTATGTTTTCTTTTTCTATAGACATACTTTACATTGGTAATAAGTAAAGCAATTATTAAATGGAAAATCCAAAAGACTCAACTAATTAACTAATAGAAACAATAAGAGAGTTCACAAGGATTCCCAGACATGAGCTAGTTTTCTCATGTAATAGCAATAAGTTAAAAATATGAAATGAAAAATTATCCCATTTACTATAGCTAAAACAAAACAAAATAAAGCATGAGTCACTTACAAAACTGAAAATAAAATTACTAACTTATGCAATAAATATTTAAGACCCTTTTAGAAGCAAATATTGAAGCATATCAAAGAAAATCTAATGTAAATGTACCATGCTTCTGGTTGGGAAGACTGCACATAATAATCCATTCTCCCCAAAATTAATTTGTAAATTTTATGCAATTCCATTTGCATTTTTAATTTTTAAAAATTGATTCTAAATATTATCTAGAATGATAAATACATGAGAATGGGCAATTTTTATAAAAAAAGAAAAATGAGAAGAGGTTTGCCTATTGGATTTCAAAAGATATTACAAAGGCATGGTAATTAAACACTATGATAACCTTGTAGAATTATCACATGGGTTAATGGAATAAATTAGAAAGTAGGATAGAATAGAATAGAATAGGTTAATGGAATAAAATGTATAAATGGGAATCTAGTAGGTGATAATGGCTATGTTTCCAGTTAGGGAAGAAAGGATAGATTATTCCATAAATGGTGTTCAAATAATTGGCTATCCAGCAGAAAAAAGTGGGTCTCCACCTCATGCCACAGCCACAGAAAACAAATTCCTAGTGGATTAAAAAGATGTATACATTTTTAAGAATGATGAAAGTCATAAAAGAGACTAAATAACAATAATTCCATAATTTTGAAGACAAGAATGGCCTTTCATTTTGAAAAGAGATAAACCTCAGACTCTATGATGTGAAAAATATATACTACAAGCAAATGACACATTAGGGAAAACGCAACTTGTTTGACAAGATTAAGGGCCTTAATATATAAAGAGCTGTTTTAACATCAGAAAAGATTATCATTCCAATAGAAAAATTGGGAAGATATAAACAGACTTTTTACAGTAGAGGAAATACAAATGGTCACTTACTATACAAAAACAGGTTCAACCTCACTAATTATTCATTAAAAGTTAGAACAATAAAATATTATTTTCACTCATCACTACCAAAGTTTTGCCACAACCTCAATGTATTGAGGTTGTGGCAAAATACTTTTCCTCCAGCAAATTCATTTTAGAGAATTGACCCTGTGGAAATACGCGTTGGAAATGACCCTGTAGAAATACTAACGAATTGGTTCAATAAATGGAATCCTATGCATTTGTTTAAATTAATGAAGCAGACCTATATATGGAAGGAGGGAGAGTCCAAGGTATAAAGTTAACTGAAGAGAGCAAGCTGCAGAACAGTGTATCTGGTGATCCCAAATTCTGTTTTAAAAGCATGCATATCTATTTACCAATCTGGATAATTAGAAGAATTTTTAGAGCAAGCCGTCAAAGATATAGGGTGCGGGAGATACTTCCATTTACATATTTTTCTCTTCTGTCACATTTTTCTTTTATGATCAGGTATCTTTTTTATGATATAAAAAAACATATAAATTTCACAAATCTGGCTAGAGAGATGAGGTGACTTGCCCAAGGCTCGACGGCAGGTGAGAACTGGAAAGAACCAGGCTCCCTGCTTCCCAGTTTCCCCACCGCCTCCAGCCTTTCTTCCAGCGGAGGAGCCCTCAGGACCAAGGCATGGAGTTGCCTCAAAAGGAGCCCACAAACATCCTGAGAAGGCCACTTGCCATCACCTGTCCACTCGTGGACCACCCCATCTCCGGGGCACCCTTAGTGGGGTGTGACCCACACCCCCGACACAGGTTTAATAGGTTTCAGGCAGGGCCTGAGCACTCAGTGGTGATGGGGCCACTCAGGCTGTGCCAGTTTGCCCACTTGTGTTATAAGTATCTCTACGGGCTCTGGATGGGACCACCTCCAGCCCCTGAATGGAGCAATGAGCGGGCCATCGGTTCCTGCTTCCACCCCCACGGCTTCTTCTGCACTCACTCACTTCTGCTGGGAAACCTCACACAACTGCAGAGGCAGCACTGGGGTCCTTCCAGCAGCGGGGAGGGCATGGGGTCATGGAGGTGGGAAGCAAGAACAAGCTTCATTTCAAGGCGTGGTACGATGATGACACCATCAGCTTATATATATATATTTTTTCACATTCCCCCCCCCCTTCTGCTTGCTCTTGCTGTGGCTGTGTGTCCATTCCTCTGTGTTTCTGTATGCCCACGGCGGCTCTGCCCCGCCCATGGCGGCTTGCCTTTCTCAAGGCCGTCTGCCCGCTTGGAGAGGTCCCCGGGAACCGAACCCGGGCCTCCCATGTGGTATCCCAGTGCGCTCTTTATCCACTGAGCTATCTAGCCGGGCCCCATCAGCTTATATTTTAAAGTGCTCTATAGTTACTTTCCCACCCCTTATTCCCTTTGATCTTCAGAGTCATCTTCTGAGGGAGGAAGAACAAGTGTTACTATTATTCTTTCCATTTTATAGAAGAAGAAGCTGAGGGTCAGGGTGTAGAACAATTTGCCTGGTCTCATGGCTTGAAAGTGAGGTTGGGTCTTCGTAGCACTAAATCTCTACTCTGGCTTCACTTCCCCTTTTCTTCAGGGTAAGTGTCCACCACCCCCAGACCATGGAAGCAAGTTCCCCTTGCTCACATTAGCCTTGGGTGCTGGACTTTTCTGCCTGGGTCTAGGATGGCTTCTGACCTCCAACCTGGGACTCAGCGTCTAGTCTGCCTGGCCCTCCTCCGGCAGCTTTCTGCTTCTTGGGGATAGAGACTGGATGGGCTGATTCTCTGGGGACACCAGAGAAGGGCACAGGTCTGGGGGTCTCCAACTGCAGGTACTGTTCTGCCCAAGAAAGGCTTCTAACCACAAATATGCTGGTCTGTAAGCCTCACGTTTGGTTTAGTCACATTTGTGTCCCCAGTATCTAGCACAGTGCCTGGCCTACACTGGGTGCTGTTAGGTTTGCTGAATCAGGGACCATGGCCATCCTGATCTTAGGCCATCCCTGCACCTACCCTGAGATTCCTTTTTTACCTCTGTAACATGGATGTGAGCTAGTCCTTAAGAACCGGAAGCCCCCCAACCTGGCTAGGGGTTCTACCAGCTTTATTTTCAGAACAAAGGGCTGGAGGAACAGGGGCCAGCTTTATCCAAGAGGTCCGGCAGAGACCACAGGGAAGTGGAGGAAGTTCCCATACTTCTTTCCTGAGTCCACTTTTCTAGCAGTTCACCAACTTTAACATCCCCAATATTTTGAGTCTACTCTTTGAGGCTAGAGACCTTGCCTCTCTGCTTCTCTGTCTGTCTCCAGGACACGACAGTCATGCATGACCAAACATCTGGATGGTGGTCCCCTCCTGTAATAACTTGCCATAATAAAACTCAGAAGTTTGGGACTAGAAAGGACCTTATAGACCATATGGTCCAACCCCCTCCACTGGAAGCCCAGAAACAGCAAAAACCTGCTCAAGGTCCCGAGATGACAATGGAAGAGATTTGGGCAGGATGCATGAGCTGGTACAGAGATCAGCCAAAGCCAAGGCCAGTTCACTTGGCTTGGGAACAGGAGGACCCTGTCGGAAGCCGCCCCTCACACACCAGCACCTCCACACTGGTTCCAGCCAAAGCTCAGTTACTGCCGTGATGAAGTCATAGCTATTGCCAGGATCCTTGAGGTTACTTAATTGTGAAATAATTACATGTGCCTCAGAACTGGAGACCAAGGATTTCTATCTAACATGTCATGATGCTCTTAAAAAAGGTTTCGCTATAAACATCAGGTGGTGGGGAGAGGCAAGATTTCTGAGCCCAGGCACCATGTTCTAATTGCACCTTTTATGTCTGGGCACCATCTCATCTATCTGTGTATATCTCCCTATAGACTTACTAAAATAATGTTAAAGGAGATTAAAAGAATAATGATTGTCAACCATAACCATATTGCTATAACTAAATTGTACCCACATGCATGGATATCCTTGTTTACACAGGCAATATGTGAATGTATTCTCCTTATCAGAAGTTAAAGAAAGAAATTTACATTGTAGTAGTAAAAGTTCACACTATTTTCCTTCTCCTTTCTTGAAACAACACTGTTGTGTATCTTTCCAGTACTTTTCCAGTATTTACATCTAAATAAACACATGTAACTATATATTAGCATGTGAACACATGCATACAAGCAAGTAGAGTTTATTTTCAACATTAATGGGGTTATACCATGTATTGTTTTGGAACTTGCTTTTTTCCCCTTCACAGCATGTGTTGGAGATCTTTCCATGAGACTCCATGTAGAGAGCTCTCCCATCTTTTTAATAGCTGCACAGCTTTCTGAATATGGCAGCACCATAATTTTTTTTCCAGTTCTCATTAAGGGGCATTTAGGTTGTTTCCAAAATTTCAATATTCTGAACAATGAATAGAGACAGCCATATCCAGCCTTAAGCTTTCTGTCTTTCTCCCGTGGCCAAACAACATTTATATTTATGTCAGCAAACTGTCCTACTAGGTCTGTCAGTTCTGTGAGGGCAGAGATTTTGTCTGGCTTATCCACAGGGCCTAGAACAGTGCCTGGTTCAGCAGAAGTGCACAAAATATTTGTTGAAGGAACAATTGACCAGTAAGGGGACGGCATAGTCAACATCTATAAACAACTATCGCAATTAATGCCAACAATTAAACCACTATAACAACTAATGCCAGCCCTTTAGGAAGGGTTTCACTCCCCAATCACATTCCATCCTCAGAACTAGTGTGTGAGGTCAGTGGTCTCTGCATTGTTATTACTCCTAATTTGCTAACGAAACATGGCTTAGGTCAGAGCTTAGGAGTCAGAGCCAAGAGGTCAAATCTTTGCTCTGTCACCCACTAAGTGTGCATTTTGGAGATTTTACCTTATCTCTATGAGCCTCAATCTTTTCATCTGTAAAGTAGAGATGCCTATACATCCCCTGGAAGGATTTTATGACAATGAAATGTTATAAAATATGTAAAGTAGCTGGCATCTAGTGAGCCCTCAATGAATGTTTATTCCTTTTCCTGTCCCTTGCTCAGTATAGTCTTTCTACCTGCCCAGGATCAATCACCCACCTTGCCTTCTTCCTTCTTGCTTTACTGCCTTCCAATTACTGAAATACCTGACTGCTTTTCTGAAAGAATTGCTTGGCATCTCAGTCTTCCTCTACCCACAGGAGTTTCTTGTTAAGAAACAGGAAAGTTTTCCTTGCCTTGTGTCATTTAAATATATGCTTCAGTAGTGCTTTCCCAAGGATTAGGAGGATAAAACATAGATCTAATATCTGAGCACTTATCACATTCCTAACTAGACCTTTAGGGCAAGGACTATGCTTAACTAAATTTTAAAATTCTGTTAATTGTAGATCAGTTGCAAATTTCCTATAAATGGTAAATGTTCAGTATGTATTTATTGTTTGAATGAATAAATGATCCCCCAAATATTATAAATATGTGATTGTAAGTGGTCTGATACATTCCTCTGAGAGCACAGAGCCACCTATCTCACACTGCTTTCAAGATAGCAACCAAACTGTGCTGAGACAGCTTCGCCCTCTGCTGACCAATGTGGGGAATTGACCATTTCACTCTTCTCCAGTATTGAGGTTTATGCTTTTACTTCTCTCATTACTCAGACAAATCTACTTTAGACAATCCTTCTCCTATGTTTATATGTCCTTTTAATTTTATTTCCTTTTCTCTTTGTAACTGCAAGTCTTGCCCCTGTCAATCCCCTTCATATTATTTGAAAGTAAAAAGCAAATAGCCATCTCTAATCATGACTGAGAAGTCAATCTGTAATGCTCTCATAGCACTGAAAAGGACAGACATATGTTTTGAAGTAGATCAAGGGCCATTGTCTTCCAAAATGCCCAGTTGCCCCCTTCTGAGTCTCCAAAGTCTTTCTTCATTTTCTAGTTCCTTATCCTATCACTCTCCCTCCCTAAAAATTTGTTTTCCCTTGCCAATCAGCATTAATTTCTATTTTCCTGTTTTGTTTAATTATGGACAATCCCTATCACAATACTTGCAAGATTTTATCTCACTTACTTATTTGCCAGGTAACCTTCTTCTACTAGACAATATCACTTTGAATCTTATTTTTTTTTAAGATTTATTTTTTATTT
>PVKH010047152.1:0-10305 GCA_004027955.1 Chaetophractus vellerosus | reverse complement strand
TTTTACTGTGGCTTCCTTGTCCTGGCTGTGGGAACGGGTGCCTGTTGTGTTCACACAGGGCATCTTGGGATTTGGTTGCTATAGGCTCAGGGCATTGTGGGGTCTCCCCAACTGTGTTTGCCTTATGGTAGTGAAGGAGCCTCGTTTATACCCCTCTACGATAGTGGGATCAAGTCTGGCTGCCATAGGCATTTGTAGGAGTGGGTCATTTGCACCGAGATGCCTCCACTTGAGGTTTACTATATTCTGGAAGAAGTCTTGTGTGATATAGGCTTGGGGAAGGGTGTTTCTGGACTAGGGTATTGTTCCGGGTAACTTCATGGGAAATCCTAATTGATATATTAAATAATTATTTTTGTTCATCTGAAATTCAGTTTAATGAGTGGGAATAAATTTTATTTGTTAGACCTGGCAATACTCTCCTGGAAAGGAATCCCAGATTAGATGGGGCCTACAGCTAATGGGGTATCATGAGAACTTGCCTTCCCATAACTATGGATATTCTTTGTCCTTAAAAACCCAGTCCAGGTGTCTTCTTTAGGAAACTCCTCTGCTAATGATGCCAGCTCTCCTGTGTCCCAGCCTCCTCTAGGCTTCAATCTGGATCTTCTTCTAAGTAGGCCCCAGCATAAAACTTGACCTCTGGGCTTTGAAGGGACTGTGTAGTTTCCATCATTGTTTCCCCAGTGTCCAGCACAAGCCTATAATAGATGCAGCTGAGGCGGCTAGCCCCTTCACTAACTGGCCCCACATGGCTCCCTACCCTCGGTTGTGCATTCAGGGAGTGCAGTGGGAGACAAAAGAAGTACTCTGTGTGTGTGTGTGTATAAGGGGGTATTGGTGAGGAGAGAGAGAGAGGAGTTAGGGAAGGCTTCTTGGAAGAGGCAGTAATGAGTCTAGGAAGAAGTACAGAGGTTGAGGTGGGCTTTGAAGGGTGAGTAGGAGTTCTCCAGGCAGACAAGGAGGAAGAAGACATTTTAGACAGCAAGAGCAGGATGTGCTGAGACCCACAGATGTGAAAGGGCCTGTCGTGCACAGGGAGAGGTGAGAACTCTGGAATGGCTGGAGTTTGTAGAGGAGTGGGGGAGGGAGAAGTCACAGCCAGTGTTCATGGAGTGCCCTCCATGTACCAGCAATTTATACACATCAGCCTACTGAGTCTTCAAAAAATCTTGTTAATGGAGAGATCTCTTTATGAGAGAGAGAATGATGTGGCTTCATATTCTAATTTAGCTATCTTGTGGCCTTAGGCTGCTTGTGTATCCTCTCTGTGCCTCAGTTTCCTCATCTGTACAATGGAGATAATAATCTTTCAACATGGTTATGAGGAGAATATGAATGAAGCCCTGGAAGTCCCTTTCATACAGAGAAGGAAACAGGTTAGAGAAGTGAAGTCATTTGCTTGTAGCCACTCTAATAGAGAGCAGCAGATTTAGGATTCAAACCTAGACATCATCTTGCCAAGGTATAAACTGATATAGAACTGGGGCTGAAATGAACTGTTGCAGTCTTACCTGTTCTTTAAATATTGAAATATTTCTGCACAGGTTGGTATGTCACTTCATGCTACATGAAGTAATCCCTAACTATTGTTAAATATTTGGAAGTCATCCCTTCCCACCCCTTTAAAGAATCACAGGCAACCTTGTTGCCCAGATGGGGAAAGTAAGGCTACAGAGGGGCAGGGCCTGTAGCCAAAGCCTTGTAGGCAGTTAGAGGCAGAGCTGGGGCCATCTTTGCTTTGTCCCCAGTGTTGAGAACACAGTGCTATGTAAAAATTTATTGAGTCACGACAGGCCTTTCCTTTCCCCTATCCAGTATCCCTCTCTACCTTCCGACATCCTGCATTGGAGAAGAACTTGTGGCCGGAGGTGTGGCTGTAGAGAGCTGGCCGGGGAGGGACGCTGCCCAGCTGCTGCTCTGCTCCTGTCTCCTGTCCCTTTCTCCCGGCCATGACAGAGACCCGTGAGCCAGCTGAGACTGGGGGCTATGCCAGCTTGGAAGAAGACGATGAGGACCTCTCCCCAGGTGAGGTGGCCTTATAGCTGGTGGCATTGGCTTGGATAGCATCCTTGTTTGGAGTTTGGACTGCACTGAGAATTCTTGATGGGGAGGGGCTCCCTGTTTCACCGGGGCTTCTATTCTGGCTGGGACTCCTTGCCCTGTTGGGGGTTCTCTTCCATCTGGGTCTTCTGGGAGTTCTAGATCGCCTGTGCTCTCGTTCCTTGTTGGGGGTTGTAGATCGGCTGCGCTCTCTCTCCTTGTCGGGGGTTCCAGATCGGCTGCACTCTTTCTTCTTGTGGGGCATTCTAGATCGGCTGTGATCTCTTTCCTTGTGGGGAGTTTGAGATTGACTGTGATCTCTTTCTTTGCTGGGGCTTCTAGACCAGCTGTGACTTCTTCCATCACTAGAGCTTCTAGACTGGCTGTGACTGCTTTCCCTTCTGGGGGTCCTAGATTGGTCATAACTTTTCCCCTTGCTGCGGGTTCTAGACTGGCTACGACTTCTTGTCTGGCTAGGGGTTCCCTTCTGGGCATGACTTCTTGCCCTACTATGCATTCTCTTCCAATCATGACTTTGCTCCCTGCTGTGGGTCCTCTTCTGACTGCGACTTCTCGTCCTGCTGGGGCTTCTAGACCGGCTGTGGCTTCTGGTCCTTCTGGGGGTTCTAGACCAGCTGTGGCTTCTGGTCCTGCTGCGGGTTCTAGACTGGCTGTGGCTTCTGGTCCTGCTGCGGGTTCTAGACCGGCTGTGGCTTCTGGTCCTGCTGGGGCTTCTAGACCGGCTGTGGCTTCTGCTCTTTCTGGGGCTTCTGCTCCTTCTGGGGCTTCTGGACCAGCTGTGGCTTCTGGTCCTGCTGGGGCTTCTAGACCGGCTGTGGCTTCTGGTCCTTCTGGGGCTTCTAGACCGGCTGTGGCTTCTGGTCCTTCTGGGGCTTCTAGACAGACTGTGGTTTCTGGTCCTTCTGGGGCTTCTGGACCAGCTGTGGCTTCTGGTCCTTCTGGGGCTTCTGGACCAGCTGTGGCTTCTTGTCCTGCTGCGGGTTCTAGATCGGCTGTGGCTTCTGGTCCTGCCAGGGCTTCTAGACTTGCTGTGGCTTCTGGTCCTACCAGGGGTGCCAGCCTGGTTGTAACCCTTGCCCCTGCTGGGCATTTTTGCTGGGCTGTAACTCCTTTCCCTGCTCTGGGTGATCATGTAACTGTAGCTCCTTACCCTCTTTGACAAAGGAGACTCGCCATCATTCTCCTTGACTAAAGTTCTAGTTGGGCTGTAACTCTTTGCCCTACTGGTGACTCCAGCCAGCCTGGAACTACTCCCTCCCCCTGAGGCCCCTGGTGGGCTGTAACTCTTCTCCCTGTTGCTGTTTCCCAGCTGGCTGTCATTCTTTTCCCAGTTATTGGTCACAGGCCGGCTGTGACTTGGCCCTGCACTGTTCCTACCCTGGGAAGCAGGAGTCCTCACCCTGCCGGGCGTGCCAGGCCTGGCACCTTGAGCTCTCATCCCACTGGGAGTGCTGGCCCTGCTGGGTGACCTCTTGGAGTTGTGGTTTCCCCTTCTTCCGGGAGTCCTGCCCCGGCTGTGCGTGCCCCTCTGCCGGTGGCGTCTCACCCCACTGGCCTTGCTGGCCTTGCTGGTCCTGGTGTCAGTGCTGGCCCTGGTGTCGGTGCTGGCCCTGGTGTCGGTGCTGGCCCTGCTGGCCGTTCTTGCCTTGCTGCGGGCTCGGGATCTGCTGCTGGGCTGGTGAGAACGGGGTGCCTTTGCACTGGTTGATTTGGTGGACTTGGAACTGCTTGGGCTCATGACCGAGTTGGGGGTTGTTGATGGCTGGGTGGGCAATGAGGAGCTGTTGGACATGGCTGATTTGGTGGTCTTCCATGAGGCAGGAGGTGTGGCAGATGCGGTGGGCATGGAGGGTCCAGTGGATGCTAGGGCCTTGCTGGGCTTCGAGGGTCTCGCAGGTGGAGAAGGCATGGTGGGTGGGAAGGGGCTCGTGGTCCTGGAAGTCATGGTGGACATGAAAATGAAAGACCTGGTCGCTGTGGACGACCACCTGATGGCCTTTCCCAGGCCACCTGGGTGAAGTCATAGAGGGCATTGAAGACCCTGGAGGGTAGGTGGTGTGAAGTCAGAGGTGGGAGGAGAGCAAGGGGAGGGACTGTGTTTTGCAGCCATTCAGCAAATGTCTCCTGTGGTCAACTCATGCTCAGCATTGCTGGGGACACAGAGATAGGTCAGATATAGGTCCTGCCTTCAAGGAGTCTCCAGTCTGGTGGAGACTGTCACCCTTGGCAGTGACAAAGCCTCAGAGTCACTGCCAAGGGTGATCAGGGTAGGCTAGAGGATGTTGCAGGGGCAGGAGCAGACATTTGCCAGGAGAGGAGGAAAGGGTCATCCCAGAAGCCATGGCCTGGAGGAGAAGAGTGGGGCCTTGGGGCACCCTCATCCACTTGACACGTGTCCTGTGCTGGGCAGTGTTGGGGACCCTTAGATGAGCCAAACCTGCCTTTCAAAGGTTCCCAGTCTGATGGGAAGACTCACTGAGCCCCAAAGGACCACAGCCTCCAGGGCAATCGGGGCAGAGACGGGGAGATGCTGGGGCAGGGGGAGCCAGGGCATGGGGTGCATGAGAGAGGCTTCTGACTGGGAGCTGGGACACCTGGGGTGCTGGCTTCACAGAGGATGGAGCCTGTGCTAGACCAAAGGGCAAGTCGCCAAGTGGACAGTGGGGGACGGCATTCCAGGCAGAGGGATCAGCCTATGCCAAGGCCTCAGGAAACTTGATAAAATGCAGGGGGACAGCAGGATGAGGCAGGAACCAGTAAGAGACAGAGAGAGGGGCAGGGAAGATGTTCAGCAAACCTTTACAACCCATTCTTTTGGGCTGGGTGATGCCAGGGACCCAGCGATGGTCAGACCAGGCCTGCCCTCCTGGTCTGGTGGAAAAAAGACCTGGACACAGACGGCCATGGCCCTGGGGGCTCGGGGCTATGACAGTGGGAGGGCAATAGAAAATGTGACTACCTGCAATGAGGTGGTCTGGGACAGCCTTACTGAAGAGGGCAGCCTCATACTGGGTCCTAAAGGATGATGGAAGAAACTATGGAAGGACATTGGCAGCAGACGGAACAGTATGTGTGAAGGCCTTGGTAAAGGTTCGTCAAGTTGAATGGAGAGATGTTTATTCCCCAAATATGTTTTAAGCACTTTCTTTGCACCAGGCCCTTTCTAGACACTGGGGACATACCAGTGAAACAAAGTTCCTGTTCTCAAGGACAGGCAATAAACAAACAGAAGTAAATGTGGTATACAGTGAGTCAGAAGACAAGGAGAAAAACAAAACAGTAAAGGGTGTGAGTACTGCTGGGGAGGGGATGCTGCATAGACAGGGTGGCCAGGGTGTCACTAAGAAGTTGGCACATGTGCAGTCTTAGGGGAGAGGAGCAAGCGAGCCTTGGTCCATCTGCAGAAAGGGTGGTTCGTGCCTGGGGTATTGACAGCCAGGAACCTGATGCCGGGATGATGTCAGCAAGGAGGCTGTTGGCGAGGACAGCAGATGAGGTCAGAGGGAGACACGCAGGGCCCTGTGGAAACTGTGATGACGTGCATGAGGGCAGGGGCTGTCCTGGCTGGCTCCGTTTTAACATTATCCCTTTGGCTGCTGGAGGAGTTGATGGAAGGGGGACCAGGGTGGGTGGGCTGTACGCAGGGAAAGGCTGTAGACATCCCTTGAGATGCTTTTGGCAGGCTGCTGCCACCACACAGAAGCTGGTGCTTTTCTCACACTACAGTCGCGGGCCTCTCACCTCCCTGACCACTGCTCTTTGTGTGGACACCCCCCCCCAATAATGACTGCTGATGTCATAGTGTCCTGAAAATCTATTTTAAATATTTCTCACCCTTTTTTAAACCTAAACTTGTCCTAGGCAATAATACCCATGAAATCAGAGTAATATATACCTATAAATAAATATTTTAATTTACCTATATATATATATATATAAAACCTCATATATCAAAATGCACACATATATATACATGTGTTTTAATTTGCTTAAATTCTTGTTCAGATGTTCAAATGTCTTTCTCCCTAAAGTGACCCAGGATAGGCCAACACATATTTAGCTTTCCCTGTTGGAGCTGTGTGACCATGGACGAGTGATCGCCTCCCCTCCCAGGGCCTCAGTTTCCCCATTTGTCAACTGGGGATATCAATAGCACTTTCCTCAGAGTTGATGTGAGGCTTCAGTGAGGTCATTTCTGTACAGGGCTTAGAACAGGGCTCTCATGATGGCAAGGGATGCCGCTGCTGCTCTTGCCTGTCAGGCTACTGCTATAACAACTTCCTAAGCCCAAGATGCAGTTCTTGCAAGACCCATTCGTTTGACACATAGGTACCGAGCACCTGCTGGGTGCCCGCCCCTGTCCTGCGCTCTGGGGATTCACCTGTGGGGAAGGGGGCCAGTCTGAATGGGGTGCAGGGAGGGGCCTGCAGGGCCAGGTCCCCTGCCTTCTGATGCCGTCATCTTTCCGCATGTGCCCCCCGATAGGCCCCGAGCATTCCTCGGACTCTGAATACACCCTCTCTGAGCCGGACTCTGAAGAGGAAGAAGATGAAGAGGAGGAGGAAGAGGAGACCACCGACGATCCCGAGTACGACCCTGGCTACAAGGTGAAGCAGCGCCTGGGGGGCGGCCGAGGTGGCCCGTCCCGCAGGGCCCCCCGCGCAGCCCAGCCCCCGGGCCCCCCAGCCCAGCCCTGCCAGCTCTGTGGCCGCCCACCCCTTGGGGAGGCCCCCCCAGGCACCCCACCTTGCCGGCTCTGCTGTCCCGCTACAGCCCCCCAGGAAGCACCAGCCTCTGAAGGCAGGGCCCTCGGGGAGGAAGAGGAGGAGCTGCCTCGGGCTGGGGAGGGTCGGCCAGCTGGGAGGGAAGAGGAGGAGGAAGAGGAGGAGGAGGGCACCTACCACTGCACAGAGTGCGAGGACTCCTTCGACAACCTCGGGGAGCTGCATGGACACTTCATGCTGCATGCCCGGGGTGAGGTGTAGGCAGAGTCCCCGCCCAGGGGCTTGGCAGAAGGGGCAGGGTGGGAGGAGGGAGCTGGGGGAACAGGGGTGCTCACAGTGGTCATGGGGGGGGGCTACCTCCAGTCTGTGTCGTTTTAGCAGTAGATGTGTGAAGGCCAGAATAAAAGCCAGATTCTGTGTGTGTCAGTCCAGCGTGTGTTGGGTGTGTGCATGTGTGTGCACAGGGTTGCACCTGGGCTCCTGCCCTGGGGAAGCTTAGGATCGCTGCTGCCAAGGTAATTAACATTTACCGAGTACTCCTGTTCATTGTGGTTTCTATGGATTCACTTATAGAAGCTTGGCATCTGTATCAGGTAAGCAATCTGCAGTAGCAGGTAGATCCCCAAATGTAAAGGGTCAAACACAACCAGTTTGTTTCTCACACACACGGTAGTCCAGAGTGGATCTTTCAGGTTGACAGGCAGCTCTCCTCCATACAGTCATTTGGGGACCCAACATCCTTTAAGCCTGTCATCAGCACAGCCAGGGTCCTGCTGGTGTTAGAGGAAAAAGCGCAGGAAGAAGTACACATGTTCTTTTACAAGCCCCGGTTTGGAATTGCTTCCATTTACAGTCCTTTGCTGAGAAATCGGTCACATGGACACCGCTAACTGCAAGGGAGCCTGGGAAAAGCAGTCTAGCCAAATGCCTAGAAATCAGAAAACAGTGTTTGGAAGGTAGCTAGTGCTCTCTGCCACATAGCCTAAGAAACTTCACAAAGAGCTTTTTAATTATAATTATAGTTACATTTACTGAGCGTTTCCTGGGTGCCAAGTGCCAGGCCAAGTGCTTTATATATATTGACTTACGGAAGCTGTGCATCTAGGAACTTTCAAAAGCAGAACCTTAATTATAATTATAGCTGCCATTTTCCCAGCACTTAGAGATTGCAACATTTTATTTGCATAAGATCATCAAGTCCTTAGACTAACTCTGTGATGTAGGGACTGTGGCTTATTAATCCATTTAATGAATATTTTTTGCATACCTGCTCTGTGCTGAAGCTATGGGGGTACACCAGTGAAAGAAACAAAATCCTTGTTCTCATGGAGCTAACGTATGTGTGGGGGAGTGGTTTATTAATCCATTTAATGAATATTTTTTTGCATACCCGCTCTGTGCTGAAGCTAAGGGGCTATACCAGTGAATAAAACAAAATCCTTGCTCTCATGGTGCTAACATGGGGAGGGAGTGGATAGCAGTGGAAACAGACAAACAAATAAGATCTGGCATATGCCAAATGTTGGTAAATGCTGCAGGGAGAAATAAAGCAGAGAAAGGAGAACAGAATGCTGCAGGGGTTTGCAATGTTAAGTAGCGTGGTCCTCCGTGAGACCTAAAGGAGGCAAGGGGGTTGCTGTGCAGATTTGTGGGGAAGACCATTCCAGGCAGGAGTCGGCCAGAGGGGCTAGATGGGAGGGCCGTGGAGATAAGGTCAGAAGGCAGCAGTAGGCCAGCTCCTTATGGCCTTGTCGGAGCTTTGGCTCTTGCTCTGAAATGGGAAGGACTAATTCACAGAGTCTTGGCACTGAAGCTCCTTTGGAAAATAGAAGCCTAATTATAATGATAGCTACCAGTTACTGCGCGTTACCATGAGCCAAGGCTTTACGTGTGTTAATTACTAGAACCGTGGCAACTAAGAATCTTCAAATATAGAACCTGAATTCTCATAATGGCCCCCGTTAGGTCAGTGTTCACAGTGGACAAGGCCCTGGGATAGGCGCTTTAGTACATGGACACTTGTACCGCATCTGTATGAGGTGGGGCCTGCTTGGGATGTTGGCAGAAAAGCACACAGACCTGCGGGGCTGGAGCTGAGGGGGTGGGGGCTGGGCTGACAAGTCATTGTGCGGACTTTTGGCTTTCTTTCTGCGTGAGATGGGAAGACCTTACAAAAGCTTGACGCTGTGAAGTTGGAACCTTACTCCAAGGGTTTTCGGTGTGCTGGTCCTGTGCTATGTAATATAGGCATCATCTGAGCCCATTTTTTCAGCTGCTGTGCCTCAGGGCACAGCGAGATTGAGTTACTGGCAAAAGTCCCAGAAGTAGAAAGATGCAGAGCCCAGGTTTGAAGCTCGGCAGTCGGATGCAGGGTGTACATTCTTAGCCACTGAGCCTGGAAATGGTGGCGTGGCTGCCCATAGCCCCCATCTGACTTGCAGGGGTGTATTTGGTCTCTACCAAACTATTGAAAGTTTTTAATCACATCAGTGTCCAACACTTGAAAATGAGATTTCACATGAAAATGCAAGTTTCTGGTTTCTCTTGAAAAATGGTGAGCCCTCAATCCCATCGGACAGTAGCTAGCCAGAGCCAAGTAGGGGTCACTCCCTTTTGGTGGGGCATTTGCTCCTGTTTTCCAGTCCCTGCTTTTCCCTAGCATCGCACACCTGAACCCCATCTTCCCTGCCAGCTTCACTGATTGATGGTACCTGCCTGGCCCCAGAGGAGCATCTGCATTTTTGACCCTTGTTACAGGATCTTAGACTAAAGTATGCTTCAAAACCCACACTTCTCATTCTAGCAGTTCAGAATATCAGAACCAAACATTCAACTCTTTGAACTGAGACTTTGAAAACTATTCTAGCTTATCACAGAATCCCCAAATCAAAGCAGAGATTCACAGCTCATTAAAACAACACGAAATGAGCTCTATTTCCCGGGGCAGCATGTCTATCCCCTCATCTTCCCTAAAACAGGGATTTCTAAGCAAAGGAGGAGAGCGTTATCCATCAGCAAATATTTCTAAGGATTGGGAGAGAGATTAGGAATCAAGAGATCTGGGTCTGCTGCCATTCGGGCTCCTCAGTGGCCAAAAGAAAGGATCGGGGGCCGGTTTACCACATGGGAGGCCCCGGGTTCAGTCCCCGGGGCCTCTCCGGGTGGGCAGACCGCCTTGAGAAGGCAAAAGCCACCGTGGGCGGGGCAGAGCAGAGCCGCCCGCAAGCCGGGCAAGCCGCCTGCAAGTGGGCAAGGCCACCGCTCACCGGTAAAGCTGACTCGGCGCATTGCCACAGCAGGGGGAAACAAAAAGTGGCCACAGAACGCAAAGAGGATGAGTACAGCAAGAACAAGCAGAAAGGGGGGGATGTGTAATAAATTAAAAAAAAGAAAGGATCGGGTTGAATACAGATTAAAAGGCTGAAAGTACAAACTTGGGAACGTGAGGCCATCCAGCAATCTGTGTGTGCAAGCAGCAGCTCCCACCCCGAAGACGGGGATATAGAGAAGTGATGTT
>PVKH010047151.1:0-10322 GCA_004027955.1 Chaetophractus vellerosus | reverse complement strand
TTGACATAATGTGTTATATCAGTGGGTGGAGATCCACATAATGAGTGGAAAGGTGCTGGACTCCCATCCTGTGAGGCCCACTATGTTCTCAAATAGACAGGCAGGAGACTCTCTAGAGCATGGGGGAGGAGAGCCCAGTGTGTCAAACCTACAGTGTAGTTGCAAGTAACTATGAATCTGGTCCTGTAAAGAGTGAAGCCTGGTGTTTGCAATGTGTCCTGAGGGGAGGGGAAAGGAGGAATAGAATAGAAGGAACATGTGGCATTTTGAGAGTAATGGAAGTGTTCTACATGCTCTTGCAGTGATGGATACAGGTCATATTAAGTTTTATCAAAATTTGTAAAAGTGTATGGTCCAAAATGTAAACCATAATGTAAACCACTGATCATGGTTGGTAGATATGTTTCAATATTTGCACATCAGTTGTAACAAATGCACCATCCACATGTAAAATGTTATTAATAAGGAAAGGGGAAAAGGGGGGTTGAATATATGGGAGTCCCCTATATTATGTACATGACTTTGCTGTGACCTAAAACTTCTTTGAAGACAAAATAAAAAATTCAGACATTGGGGGAATAAATGGAAGAAAATGCCACTGTACATGATGAAAGGCAACATGTCAAAAAAGCTTTTATATTTTTTCATTATTTTTACTATCCCAAATATTTTATTTATTTTTTTTTGTATTTTATTTCCTATTTTAAGAACTATTCTTATTATTTCATTTTCTTATTAATTGCATTTGGCCATTTTATTGGCTTTATTTTTTAAGAAGTTTTGGATCACTATGGCAGGGGAGGATCATTTGTGTGGGGTGTCAGTGAAAGGGGATACATGGAAGTAGATTCACCTCAGCATAAATGTAAGGCATATAAAAGTTTTCAATTGCTCATTGGGCACTGCCATGGTGAGTGGAGATTCACACAATAACCTAAAGAATATTGAATTCCCGTTCTGGGGAGTTCTGCCACATTCTCTGATGGAACAGCAAGAATCCACCAAGAACAGAAGCAATGGCTAGTGAAGGAGGGTGGTTCATTGACAGGCCCTTGATATTGATGACTGTGCTTATGAACCTTTACTCTTGAAATCAAAACTTAGCACAGTATTATAAGGTGCCTAAGCATTGCCTCCTGAGGGCCTCCTTGTTGCTCAAATGTGGCCTCTCTAAGTCAAACTTAGCATACAAATGCAATAACTTCCCCACAGCATGAGACATGACTCCCAGGGATGAGCTTCCTTGGCACCAAGGGATTACTACCAAGCACCTACTTGCAATGCAACTGGAAGAAGACCTTGACCAAAAGGGGCAAAAGCTAAAGACAAATGAGTTTATATGGCTAAGAGACTTCAAAGTGAATCAGGAGGTCAGACCAGAAGTTATGCTTATGCATATTTCAGCAGGATCTCATTGACTGCCAAACTAGACACTAATCCAAATAGCAGAGCTCCTGAGGGCTCTGGAGATACCCAGGCACTATGATCATAGTAGATAGCTCATGAGTTTGGTGCCTTGCCAGTGGGCCCTATTTTAGGATTTGTGCTCCCCAGTGTGACAGAATGGACTCAGTCATAGCTTCATGGCTCTTCATTCCCTACTATTAGAACCTATAGTTGGTCCTGGAGTTGGTAGGTGTATATCCAAGAGACTTGAATCTTTGGACTGCCCATGTGCCAGCTGGGCCCTGAGTTACAAAGGAGTTGCAACACCTACCCTTAATTTCACTAGACTCACCCAGGACAACTAACAAGGAGGTGTTCATGTCCATGAAAGGAACCACCATACAAAGGAACCAAGACAGCCTACAACTGCAAGCAAGAGAGTCCCATCTATCAGCCATATGGGACTGAAGCCCTTCTCAGTTAGAGGTGTAGTGGACATCACCATCTCAGAATCCTCAGGATTGGGGAATGAACTATGGACTAGAGTGGGCTTACTGATATTCTATTATAGACTTATTGTGCTTGTAGCAATGAAAGAAATTATGTCATTGATGTGGGGGCCACTGGGGGTTCTGAGGTCAGGGAGAGGGAAACAGGTGTAATATGGAGACAATTTCAGGATTTTGGAATTGTCCTGGATGACGTTGCAATGACAGATACAGGCCATTGTACATCTTGCCATAAACTACAGAGTTGTGTGGGAAAGAGTGTAAGCTACAATGTAAACTATAATCCATGCTTAGTGATTGTAGCTGTTTGATGTAATTATGAATTCCAAAAATCGATATTGAATCATGCTGAGGGGAATGTAGAATGGTGCAGCCATTATGGAGGACAGCTTGGCAGTTCCTCAAAAATGTAAATAAAAAATTGTCATATGATCCAACAATCCCACTGCTGCATATATACCCAGAATAATTGAAAGCTGAGACTGAAACAGATATATGCACACCAGCGTTCATAGTGGCATTATTCACTATTGCCAAAAATTGGAAGCAACCCAAGTGTCCATCAACAGATGAATGGATAAGCAAAATGTGGTATATACATACAATTTTGCACAGCTGTAAGAAGGAATGAAGTATTGACACATGCAGCAACATGAATGAATCTTGACCTTATCTTGAGTAAAGTAAGGCAGTCACTGGAGGACAAATATTGCATGGCCTCACCGATATGACATAAGCCTATTGAGCAAACTCACAGAGCTACAGTCTGGAAGATAGGTTATCAGGTTAAAGGAAGGGAGTAGAGTGGGGTGAGCTGATGATCAGTATGGGCAAAATCCATGATAAGGGGTTGCTTTGGCAGTGGAGAGGGGTGATGGTGATGCCAGGGGCATGAGTGAGGTGGACGGTGCTAGAATGTGAGGGTGTTTACATTGAGAGGGTTGGTATGGACTATGCATGGAACTGAAGGGTGGACTGGAGGAAGGAACAGGAGAACCCTGAGGATTTGTAGGTCGAGGTTAAAACTACAATGACGGGAATGTTTTTTATTGGTTTCTTTGGTTTTTGCAAATATGGCTGGAGAGGGTCACTGCTGCAGGGCATTTATTGTGGAGGGAAAAGGTGCACCTGGGGCACATTTCTATGAAATATGAATGTGTTCATCCTGGCATAGGATGCTATATCAGTGGGTGGAGACCCACACAATAAAAAAGAAAATATTAAACTGCTATCCTGAGGAGTCCTGCTATGTTCTCAACTAGAGGGACAAGAACATCTCAAATACATAGGTCGCACCTCAAAAAGAAAACAGACCAGTATGTCAAACCCTCAATATTAATGCTTGTAACTATGAACCTTATTCTTCAAAAATGGAAACTTAGTGGTTTCTATAGGTCCCAAAGGGAGGGGGAGGGAAAAACGTGTGGAACATAGGGTGTCTTTGGGGCATTGGAATTGTTCCTCATGATTTTGAAATGACAGTTACAGGTCATTATACATTTTCTCAGAACCTTTGAAATTATTCAGTGCAAAAGGTAAACCATAATGTAAACCATTAACCATAGTAGCAATGCTTTGATGTTTGTTCATCAATTGTAACAAATGTACCAGACTCTTGTAAGATGTTATTGGTAGGGGAGGATGTGGGGGATGGAAGAGCAAGTGGGGTATGTGGGAATCCCTTATATTTTCTAGGTGACTTTCTGTAACCTAAAGCTTCTCAGAAAATTAAGTGTGAAAAAAAACACTAGTGGAACAGTGTCTACAGAAGAAATTCTCAATATACATAAAAAATAACAGATCTTATGGTGATGAAAAGCATAATGCAAAAAAAATATTTTTTATTTTTATTTTATTATTTTTTTGGCTTTGTTTTGGGGCAGGTTTTGAATTGCAGAAGGGTTGCAACCATGATAAGGGAGGAACCCTGGGTCTGGTGTATCAGTGTGTGGGGGGATACATGGAGAGGATTGTACCTCAGACATGCATCTATAGAATATAAATATGTTCATATGTCATGAGGTATCATCTTGGTGGTATGAATAACCAACAAAATATTGAACTCCCATCCTGGGAATTCCTGCTACATTCTATCCCAGAGTGGCAAGAATCTCTAGAGTACTTGGGCAGTGCCTAGCAAAGGAGGGCAGGCTGATGCAATAGGCCTTGTACTTATGAACCTTGTTCTTGTGAAATTGAAACTTAGCCTCATAATGTATATTGCCTAACATTTACCTCCTGAAAACCTCCTTTTTGCTCAAAGATGGCCTCTCTCTAAGCCAAACTCAGCATATAAATTCAATACCTTACCCCTGACATGAGACATGACTCCCAGGATTATCCTCCCTGGCACCGAGGGATTAATACCAAAGGCCAACTAACAATGCATTTGGAAAAAGCCCTAGACCAAAAGGGGTAAATAATAAATACAAATAAGTTTTTATGCCTTAGAGATTTCAAAGTGCATTGGGTGGTCATTCCAAAGTTTACCCTTTTGCACATCTAAGGAGGAGCTCACTGAATGCCACAGTAAACAATGTCTCAGATAGGGGTGCTTCTGAGGGCTCTAGAGATATCTAGACACTATAGGCAGGGCAGACAACCCCAGGAAATTGGCACCCCCTTGGTGGGTCTTACCTTGGAATACATGATAACACATCCTCCTAATGTATCAGAGTTAGACTCATTTATGACATTTCTACACATGGTTCTTCCACCCCTTTTATTTTAACCTATAATTACCACTATAATCATTAAATACATGTTGCAGAGACTTAAATATTCCAGCTGTTCATATGCTGGGTGAACCCTGAACCTCAGCAGAGTTTCAGCCAACACCTATTCTCAAGTTTATCAGACTCACCAAGGACAACTAAAAAAAGGATGATGATGGACAATGTCCATCACAAAAAGAATGAGAGTATCTACAACTGCAAGAAAGACATTTCCACCCATCTGCCCCATGGGATCTAAGCCCCCTCCCAACTGGAAGCAAAGTGGGCATCACCATCCCCAAATCCTCAAGATAGAGGAACATAAGGGGAGAATGCAACTATGGACTAAAGTAGACATTGTTATTCTAGTAATGGAAGAACTTATAACATTGATATAAAGACAGTGGTCACCAGAGGTTCCACATGGAGGGAGGGTGAAGAATACATGCATCATGGGGCATTTTTGAGACTTTGGAATCATTCTGTATGTATGACATATACAAACCATAATACATTTTGTCAAATCCTATAAAACTGTGTGGTAAAGAGTGTAAAACATAATGTAAACTATAGACCATGGTTAGTAACAATGCTTCAATATGTTTTCATCAATTTTAACAAATGTACCACACTAATGAAATATGTTTTTAATGGGGAAAAGTGTGGAATGGGGTGGGGTATATGGGAATCCCTTACACTTTCAATGTAACACTTATGTAATCTTAAACTCCTTTAAAAATAAAGGAAAAAGGGAAGTGGATGTGGTTCAACTGATTGAGTGCCTGTCTACCACATGGGAGGTCCCAGGGTTGGGTCCCAGTGCCTCCTAAAAGAGATGAGCAAGACAGTGAGCTGATATGATAGGCAAGTGCAGTGAGGATGCAACAAGATGACAGAACAAGAGACATGAAGATAAACATAATGAAAGACACAACAAAGCAGGGAGCGGAGGTAGCTCAAGTGATTAGGCACCTGCCTCCCACATCAGAGGTCCCAGGTTTGGTTCCTGATGCCTCCTAAAAAGAAGACCAGCACTCCAACAAACAGACACAGCAAATGCAAAGCAGTGGGGGTGGGAAGAAATAAATAAATAAAATAAATCTTTTCAAAAAATAAAGGAGGGGCTGGCTGTATAGCCCAGTTGGTAGGGTGCCGGTTTACCACATGGGAGGCCCCAGGTTCAGTCCCCGGGGCCTCCTAAAATGGGCAGACCACCTCGAGAAGGCAAGCCAATGTGGACAGGGCATGCTGCCATGGGCAAAGGCAAGCCTCGATGGGCAGGCAAAAAGGCAAGCCCCCACGGGCAAAGGCAAGCCCCCGCGAGCTGGTGAGCTGACTCGGCAGGTCACCCCAGCAGGGGGAGACAACCAGACACAGAGGAACACAGAGAAAAATGAACACAGGAAGAACAAGCAAAAGGGGGGGAGATGTATAATAAATAAAAATAAATCTAAATATATATATATATATAAAAGAAAATAAAGGGAAAAAAACAGAACCATCTATTAAACAAATGGTGCTTGAAGACTGTATATCCATATCCAAAAGAAAAAAAGAGGACCCTTATCTCACACCTTATACAAAAATTAACTCAAAATATATCAAGGATCTAAATATAAATGCTAGAACCATAAAACTCTTAGAAGAAAATGTAGGGATACACCTTCAAGACCCTATGGTATGTGATGGTTTCTTAAAAATTACACCCAAAGCACAACGCCAAATAAAATGGGTAAATGTGACCTCCTCAAACTTCAACACTTTTGTGCTTCAAAGTTCTTTGTCAAGAACTTGAAAAGCAACACAGTCAATGGGAAAAAATATTTAGAAACCACATATCTGATTAGGGTTTGATTTCCATGTTATATAAGGATATCCTACAAGTCAATGATACAATGGCAAGCAACCCAATTAAAAAATGGGCAAAGACTTAAATAGACATTTTTCCAAAGAGGTAATAAAAATGACAATAAAGCACATGAAAAAAAATGTTCAATATCACTAAGGATATGAAAATCAAAACTACAATGAAATATCATCTCATACCTCATATAATGGCCATTACTGAAAAAATAAAACTAGGAAACTACAAGTTGTGGAGAGGTTATGGAGAAATAGGAACATTCTTTCACTGTTAGTGAGGATGTAGAATGGTGCTACCTCTGTGGAAGACAGTTTTGTGGTTCCTCAGCAAACTAGAACTTCTGTATGATCCAGCGATCCATCTACTAGGATTATATCCAGAAGAACTGAAAACAAGGATGTAAACAGACATTTGCACACCGATGTTCATAGCGACATTATTCACAATTGCTAAAAATGAAAACACTCCAAGTATCCATCAACCAATGAATGGCTAAACAAAATGTGGTACATACTTATGATGGAATAGTATGTTGTTGTAAGAGGAAATTATATTAGGACACATGACAATATGGGTGAACCTTGAGGACATTATGCTGAGTGAAATAAGCCAGAAACAAAAAGAAAAATATTGTATGTTTCACTAATATTAAGTATGTATGAAGAATAAATACATGGAGTAAAAATGGATCAGCATTACTAGTAATATTTTTATTATGTTCTTTCATAAACTGTAAGAAATGTTCTACAACAATGAAAGGTGTTGGAGGGGTGATGCATGGGAATTCTGCACATTATGCATGATTGTTTTGTAACCTCACAGCTTCTAATAATAATAATAATAATATATATCTATATTCCAAAAAATAGATACTTCACAAAACAGGATAAGCAAATGGCAATAAATGTATAAAAAGTTCTCAAGTTTATTAGAAAAATGCTATTAAGTACTAATTCAAATCTCAATGAGATACTAATACCGCTACTCACCCAATAGAATGGCTATTGTGAAAAAGACTGAATAAGTTGGTGAGGATAGGAAGCTGAACTCACACACTGCTACTGGGAGGGTAATTTGGTCCAGTCATAATGAAAAACTGACAGAATCTGCTACAGTTGCACATAAGCATATCTGAGTCACATGTGACTCAGAATTTCCACTTCTCAACAGAAATTTGTTCATGTGCTCACAAAAAGACAGGAGCAAAAATAATAATAGCAACACTATTCAAAATAGCCAAACACTGGAAAGTATCCAACAGTTTATTATCAGTAGAATGAATAACAATAAATTATAACAAGGACATTAATTTTTTAATTTTACATTTGCAAATTAATCTATAATATACACTCAGAAGAAGACACATATAACTTGAGATTTCATGAAGTTAGCAAACCTATGCCAGAAATGCACTCAGGATCCCTAGAAGTCACCATCACCCAGTCTACAGAGTAAGGACTATCTTAATCTCTAAAAGTAGATTATTTTTCCAGTTTTGTACTTTGCAAAACACAATGTAATAATATACCTTGTACCCATTTGTGTCTACTCAACACATGTTTGTAAGACTCATCTGTAAAGTTGCATAGAGATTTAATTTGTTGATCCATGTTGTAACAAGTATTAGTACTTCATTCCCTTTTATGGCCAGATAATATTCCATTGTATATATATACATTTTGTTTATCCATTCATCTGTTATTGGACACTTGGATTGCTTCTGTCTTTGACAATTGTGAATAATGCTGTTATGAACATCAGTGTGCAGTTATCTGACAAGTCCGTGCTTTCAATTATTTTAGATACACACATAGAAGTAGGATTGCTGGGTCATGTGGTAATTCTATAATTGCCTTTCTTAGGAATGATCAGACTGTTTTCCACAGCAGCTGCACCAACAAAAAAGAATGAGTTTTCCTATTTCTCCACAGTCTCCCCAAAACTTATTTTTAGCTTTTTTTTTTAAAATAGTAGCCATTCTAGTGGAAGTGAAATGGTATATCATTGTGATATAGACTTTTAGTACTTATAGACTATTTTTATACACTCTTTGGAGAAATATCTATTCAAACCTTTGTCCATTTTTTAAAATGGGTTGTGATTTTGTTGTTGAATTGTGGCTTTTTATTGTATATTCTTGATAGTAAATCCTTATCAGATATGCGTTTTCCAAATATTTTCTATACATTCTGTAGGTTGTATTTTTACTTTCAAGATAAAGTTTTTGGGGGGTTGGAGGCAAGATGACATCAGTTTAGGTGCACACTCAGCTGCTTTCAAGCAGAGGAAGTCTGATTGGGGACAGCAGCCTGACCAGGTGGCCTTTTCTAGGAACCTGGGGAATGGAGGTCTTGGATGCATCAGTCTGGAGGGAACTGGATGGTGAGGTGAACAGCTCAACATAAAATCATGAGTTCTTTAGTCCCCAGATGGAAACACAGGTGGCTAAACCCTGTTCTCTGGGCAGGGGGCTGGAAAGTCCAAGTGCCCACCGGTAGTCCACTGAGAGGGGGAATAAACTCCAAGAGTTGGAAGGTTCTGGCAAAGGGTGGAGAGGAGTTTCCTTTCTATGGGTTTGGTCACCAGGACCCCCTAGCAGTTTTCAGGAGTGAATTAGCCAGCTGGAAGTGGTGCTGGGCTGAGGGGAGAGGCGAATCTGCCGTGCAGGGCTAATTTACCTAACCGTGACACAGAGACTAGGATCAGAAAGGGGCAGAGTCAACAATTTTACAGCTCTGCACTGAGTAACACAGTCTCAGCACCCCTTGGGGGGACAGGCATTGGGAAGTAATAGATAAGTCTCCATGAACCTATTTGGGGTCCCCTTACAGGAGGGGGTGGTCCAGAAGAGGTGTTAAGGACCCTTATTTCATTTAAAAAAAAGAGAGAGAGAGAGAGAAAGAGAGAAAGAGAAACATTTTCAACTTGCTTTAATCGCTAAATTTCTGCCTCAAATCCTGCAGACAGAAGGCTGCAGGGTAATTGATTAATGAACGTAGGCTGAGAGGCTCCACAAGTGCCCAAAAGGAATGCTGTTCTCCCTTAGCTTTGTTTGACTGCATGCTTATATGTTTTCCTGGTTCTTCAGTGTTTGTCAGTTTGTGCTTTTCTTACCTCTACAATCTCCTCTTTTTTGTTGTTGTTTTTTTTTAAATTATGTTCTGCTAGCTTTTTTCTTCTTTTCTGGCCTTCTCCTTCCTTGACTTTCCATTCTCTGTGTATAGGGATTGCATCTACCAATGCTATCTCTTATCCTTCCTTCATCTTTCTACCTTCAGCTTTCTGTTGTGGCTCTTACATTCCACCTTTTTTCATTGGCTCTCAACTTCACACTTGTCAAGTTCTATCTTGTCTATTCTGTTCTCTTTTCTTTCTTTTTGTATTAGCTTTTTTTCTTTCAGCCTTTTCTTTATTAGTTTTCCCTCTCCAAATCATTCTGGCCTTATAAAATATTCTATATATTTTTCTCTATTTGATTCCCCATTCCATTGTAAGCATTCCAATTTTTCCCCTATTACTCTACACTGCCTACATGAATTAAATATTCAAATTACTTAGGCTGATATGGCCCATCTTCTAACTTTTATCAATAGTACTACTATCCCTTTCCCTTTCTTACCCCTTTTGATTGGTCTGGTCCTAATCTTTTCCTTCAAGGGAACATAGAAAAAAGCAAGGAAATACAACAAGAGGAAGAAAGTATCAAAGGGAAAACTTAACACACACACAGATCTATAAGCTAAATAAAACTCTAGAGCATAGAGAGAAGCTAATCAACTGAATAAACCCATCAAGATAAAATGATGACCAGAGGGCAACAAAAAGTTACAAGCCATACTGAGAAACTGG
>PVKH010047150.1:0-10325 GCA_004027955.1 Chaetophractus vellerosus | reverse complement strand
GAACAGAAGCAGACCCGCCCACAAGCGGGGCAAGCCACCTGTGCACTGAGCTGACTCGGCGAGTCACCGCAGCGGGGGGAGACAAAGCAGACATAGAAGAACACAAAAAATGAGCACACAGCAAGAGCAAGCAGAAAGGGGAGGGATATGTAACAAAAAAAAAAAAAGTCTCTTGATCAGAATCACAGCAGGATTTCTTTTTAAGTAAATTAGCATAAGGAAGTTTATCTGGAAAAATAAATATGTGATCCAGTATATATTCTGAAAGAGAAAAACGTTAAGAGAGGGGCTACCCTACTGGATACAAAAACAAATTATAAATTACAGCAATTAAAACAATGTGATATTAGTGCTTGCTTTGGCAGCACTTATACTTAAATTGGAACGATACAGAGAAGATTAGCATGGGCTCTAAGCAAGGATGACACACAAACTTATGAACTGTTCCATATTTATATCAAAGGTGACCTAAATAAATGGAAGGGCATTCTGTGTTCATGGACTGGAGGACTAAATACCCTTAAGATATCAATTCTACCCAAACTGATTTAAGATTCAATGCAATCCCAATAAAAATTCCAAGTCTTTTTTATGGAAAAGCCAATTGTCAAATTTATTTGGAAGGGTAAGGAGTCCTGAATAGCCAGAAATATCCTAAAAACAAAGAACGAAGTCAGAGGACTCTCACTTCCTGACACTGAATTATATTACTTGGCTACAGTAGTAAAAACGGCATGGTACTGGAATAAAGATAGATATATAGACCAATGAAACCGAATTCAAAGTTCAGAAATAGACCCTCACATCTATAGTCGTGTTTTTGACAAAGCTGTCAAGTCCACCCAACTGGGTCAGAACAGTCTATTCAACAAATAGTGCTTGGGAGAAGTGGATCTCCATATCCAAAATAAAGAAAGAGGACCCCTATCTCATATCTTATACAAAAGTTAACTCAAAATGAATCAAAACCTAAATATAAATGCTAGATTCATAAAAATCCTAGAAAAAAATGTAGGAAAACCTCTTCAGGATTTTGTGGTAGTGGTGGTTTCTTAAACCTTACATCCAAAGCAAAAGCAATGAAAGAAAAAATAGATAAATGGATGCTGGGGGTGGGGAGGCGGTGGAGAGGGACCAGGTGAACACTTGGGACTTGTGGCTCTGGGGTCGGGAGTGCAGAGGTAGGAATGCTCTTGTGGCGATGTGACCAGGCGGTGTCAATGCTTTGGGGTGTTGGTTGGGGGGGCATTTGGGGGGGGCATATCTGGAGCGAGCTTCTGGGGAGTGTGGGAGTGTTCATCCTGTCATAATGTGTTGTATCAGTGGGTAGAGACCCACACAATGAGAGGGAAGGAGATGGACTCCCTATTTTCGGAGGACCAGTTTGCTCAGAAATAGACAGGTGGGTGACTCTTGGGAGCAGGGGCAGTTCCCAGTGGTGGGAGATGAACCAGTGGGTCAAGACCCTATGTTGCATGTAACTATGAACCCTGTCATCCAAAGAGTCGAGCCAGGGGGTCGTTGTGGGCCCTGGAGGGAAGGGGAGGGAGGAACAGAGTGGATCGAACAGGGAGTATTTAGTGGTCAGTGGAAATGTTTTCCATTGCCTTGCAGTGATGGACACAGGACAGGGTGAATATCATCAAAATGTATAAAAGTGTACGATCTAAAATGTGGACCATGCTGTGGACCAATGACAATGTTTGGTAGCTGTGTTTCACTATCTGTATATCAGTTATAAGGGTACTGCCATCCACATACAAAAAGGTTTTGGTGTGGGGTGGGGAAAGGGGGAGGAGGTTGAGTATATGAGAGTGTCTTGTATTCTGTGTGTGACTTTGCTCTGACCTAAAACTTCTTTGAAAATTAAATGAAAAATGGTGGAACGCTGGGGAGTGAGAAGGGGAAGGTGCCACAGATTAGACTGGACACCAGATATTGCACCAATAAAAGGCAAAAGGTAAAAAATATATATATTTTTTTATTTTTTCACATTTTTTGAATAACCCAATCCTTTAATTTTATTTTATTTTTGGTTCTTTTTTTTAAGGTTTCATATATTTTATCTCTTACATTTAAATATCATTATTATTTCATTTTCCTATTAATTGTATTTGGCTATTGTATTGGCTTCACCTTTGAAGAAGCTTTGGATCACAGAAGGGTTACAAACAGGGATGGGAGAGGATCATTGGTGAGGGTGTTAGGGTTGGGGGTGCATGGGAGGAAGTTCACCTGAATATACATAAAAGGTATATAAAGGTATATAAAATTGTTCAAATGCTCACGGGGCATGGTCACAGGGGGTGGAGAATCAATAAATGAGAGAACACTGAATTCCCATCCTGGAGAGCTCTGCCATATTCTCCAAGGGAGTAGCAACAGCCCCCGGTACAGGGGCAGTGTCTGGAAAAGGATGATCCATTGATGGGTCCTTCTTATTGAAGACTAACCTTATGAGTCTTTGCTCTTGAAATTGAAACAGCCTATTGTTATGGGGTGCCTAAGAGTTGCCTCTTGAGAGCCTCCTTGTTGCTCAAATGTGGCCTCTCTCTAAGCCAAACTCAGCATATGAATGCATCACCTTCCTCCCAGCGCGGGACATGACTCCCAGGGATGAGCCTCCCGGGCAAAGAGGGATTACTAACAAGTGCCAATGGGCAATACGACTGGAAAAAGACTTTGAATAAAAGGGGGGAAAGGTAAAGACAAATGAGTTCATAGGGCTAAGAGACTTCAAAGTGAGTTGGGAGGCCATCCCAGAGGTAATGCTTATGCACATCTCAGTAGGACCTCGTAGGCTTCCAATGCAGATATCACCCCAAACAGAGGGGCTCCTGAGGGCTCTGGAGACATCCAGGTCCTATATCAGGGCAGATAGCCCCAGAGTTTGGTGCCTTATCAGTGGGCCTTAATTTGGAATCCTTGCTCCTGAGAGTGACAGAGTCTGACCGAAATATGTCTTCCCTGCACATGGTTCATCTGTCTCTTCTATTCAAACCTATATGTGATGCCAGAGTTTTAGGTGTACTTCCAGAGAGCAGAGTCTACGAGCTGTCCATGTGCCAGCTGAGTCCAAAAGCTCGGTGGAGCTGCAACTCCTACTCTACAACTCAATGGACTTACTCAGGACACCTAGTGGGGAGGTGATGATGGACAACAGCTATCCCAGGGAATGGGGAGAGTCTGCAGCTGCAGGCAGGACAATCCCATCCATATTATTCATGGGATAGAAGCCCCCTCTCACTTGGAGGTGGAGTGGGCATCACCATCTCAGACTCCTCAGGATTAGGGGAAGAGCTATGGACTAGAGTGGACTAACTGGTATTCTGTTATAGGCTTATTGTGATCCATGCAATGGAAGAAATTACATTAATGTGGAGACAGTGGCCACTGGACACTGAGGGCAGAGAGAAGGAAAAGCAGTTGTAATACAGGGGCTTTTTCAGGACTTGGGAATTATCCTGAGTGACATTGCAATGACAGTTATAGGCCATTTTATATCAGCATATAACATGCAGAACTGTGTGGGAGAGAGTGTATGGTCTACAATGTGAACTATGGTCCATGCTTAGTGGCAAAGACCCAAAATGTGTATATCTATTGCAGGTGATGTGCCACACTAATAAAGAATGTTTATGTGGGAGGTTGTGGGAGGTATGGGAGGTGGGGCATATAGGTATCCCTATAATTTTTGTGAAACATTTATGTAATGTATGTATCTTTAAAAAAATTAATTATTTTTAAAAATAGATAAATGGGACCTCCTCAATATTAAACACCTTTGGGCTTCAAATGACTTTGTCAAGAAGGTGAAAAGGCAGCCTACGCAGTGGGAGAAAATATTTGGAAACCACCTAGCCAATAAGGGTTTGATTTCCAGGTTATATAAAGAAATTATACAACTCAACAATAAAAAGTTAAGCAACTCAATTTTAAAAATGGACAAAAGACTTAAGTAGACATTTCTCCAAAGAGGAAATACAAATGGCCAAAAAGCACATGAAAAAATGTTCAACATCACTAGCTATTAGAGAAATGCAAATCAAAACTACAAGATATCATTTCACATCTTACAGAATGGCCACTATTAAAAAAAAAAAAAAAAGACAGAGAAAACAAGTGCTGAAGAGGATGTGGAGAAACAGGAACATTCCTTCACATAGAAGGTAGAATGGTACAGCCTCTGTGGAAGACAGTTTGGCAGTTCCTCAGGAGGCTAAATATTGAACTGCCTTATGATCCAGCAATTCCACTATTAGGAATATATTCAGAACTGAAAGTAAGGACACGAACTGACATTTGCACACCAATGTTCAAAGCAGCATTATTCACAACTGCCAAAAGAAGGAAACAACCCAAGTGACCATCAACCGATGAAAGGATAAGCAAAATGTGGTATATACATACAATAGAGTACTACTCAGTTGTAAGAAGAAATGAAATCAGGACTAGTATGACAACATGGATGAACCTTGAGGACATTATGTTGAGTGAAATAAGTCAGACACAAAAGGACAAATATTGTGTGGTCTCACTAAGATGAACTAAATACAATGAGTAAACTCTTAGAGTTAAAATCAAGAGTAAAGGTCACTAGGGGATAGAATGAGGGTTGAGAAGGGGGAGCTGATAGAATGGGGTTGATTGTAAATGTTAGGAAATGGATAGAGTTGATGATAACACATTATAGTGATTATAACTAACACCCCTGACTTATAAATGTGATGTGGTTGAAAGGGGTAGCTAGTAATGTAAATGTCAATAGAAAGAAAGCTAGAGAATAATCTTGGGATTGAATAACATAGTGAGCTTGGTGGTGGATGAGGTTTGTGAATAATATTACAAACACAAGAATGCTCTTCTATGAACTAGAACAAATGTACTTTCAAGAGGAGTTAAGAATGTGGTGATACATGGGAAAAATATAACTAATGTAACCTGTGGACTACATTAGCAGGAATATTGGAATATTTATTTTTGCACCAATGGCAATGAAGGTACTAAATCAATGCTAAGGGTCAACAAGAGGATATGGGAATTTTCTTTCTAGGGTAATGAAAATGTTCTAAAATTGACTAAGGTGATAACACAACTTAGTGATGAAACTGAGAGCCACCGAGTGTACACTTTGGATGGATTACACAAGGCATGGGACTGTAGTACACAGTGAACTTTGTAGTGGATGATGGATTGTAGTTAACAGTACAAATATGAGAACATTCCTACATAAATTATAACAAATATACAATATTAATACATGGTGTAGATAACAGGGTGATTTATGGGGAAAATACACCTAGTGTAAATTATAGACTATAGTTAGTAGTAATATTTGGATGTTCTTTTATCATTTGTAACACATGTTCCACAAAAATGCAAGGTGTTGGTGGTGAATGGTATTTGGGAAACCTGTATGTTATGCATGATTGTTTTATAAACTCATAACTTCTTTAAAAAAGAAAAAAAACAATGTCATATTACAGAGATAGATCATTTGAACATATTAGGACAGAAATAAACCCACATATACACATTACGACAGAAATCCACATAAACATATACACACAAACATACAGCATTTCAATTCAGTGGGGGGAAATAGGAATTTTTCAATAAAAGAATTTGGCTAGCCATTTCTAAGCTGGGTATTCACACAAGAGTAAAAAGATAAATATATATGGATATCAGTTTCAGCACTTTCTCTAACAGAAAAAAACTGGAGTTAACAACCTAAATGCCCAATTAAAGGGAGTTGGTCAAATAATGGTACATCCACATAATGGAATATTATACAGTGATTAAAGAATAAAGTCAGATACTTTATTAGTTAGATAACATTAGATATTACAAAATATTTTAACTATGCCTTTACATGCAAAAAGGCAAGCTGCAAAACAGTATTATAGTAAGATCTCTTTTTGTGAAATAAATAAGTAGAAAATAAACACTCAAAAAGTAGAAATACACACAAAATTGTTAACAAGGCTTAACCCAATGGATTGGGGTTGTGAGAAAATCTTAAATAGTGCACTATGCATTTCTGTAATGTTTTAAATTTTTATAATAGGCCTATTTTAATTCTAATAAAACTATAAACAAATATTTCAATAAGTTTGCCCACTAAAATTACAAAATAAATAACTTGGTGTATGAGAGAACATGTGTTTTAAATTTATCTCCACAGATAAAAATTAAAATTAACAACTTGACAGCAAGGACAAAAAGTTCATTACACTAAAACAGACAAAAAGTAATGAATATCAAGATACCTGGGTAGCGTGGTCTACTAGGACACTCTATCTGATAAATTCCAGCTAAAGATCTTCACCTTAGAGATTTTCAGTCTGACTTTTTCTAGACCTTTTTCCAAATGCAGGCAAAGTACTTTAAGATTTGCTACTTTTGATAATCTCAGAGAGTCTAAACTTGTTGATTTTCTCAGAACAGGACAAGGATGATATATCCATTCAAGCTGTTTCTTCAAAGTGGGAGGAAGGAAGAGAGTAAGAAGGCAAGGGCTTATTCTGAGAGAGAGAAGGATTATCTAAATCATCCCTTTCATGATACCATATACAATTATTAGTTGAGGTTCCAGGGCTTCATATTGACTCATTTACCAGTGATGGCACAGAAACTACACTATTTTTCTTGGCTGATTAGCTTTCATGGGTTCAAATGCATCAAAAATCAAAAAATGAAAAAAGGAGGAGTACTAAAATCTTCAGGGTTACTGACTATTTATTATGCAGTAAGAAACCAAACCCATTTGTTCTAACTAAAATAATAAACAATGTCCATTAAAAGTGAGAGCACCATATGTAGTTCATGATGCTGTAATGTTATAATTGCCTCTTAAGGAGGAAAAAAAAAATCAAGTTGACCTAAATATCAATTTATTTACTTAAGGCTCACTTCTAGTAGAACTGTTTACAAACTGTTAACAGGGTCTCATACAATTTTTAGAATTAAAATTTATTCTCCACAGCGTAATCAGGAAATAGACAAAAGAGCAAAATTCCACAAGGTGGAGATGCCAATGAGTCCTTGAACACTGTATAAATCTCCCCTGGGAAGCCCCCTCTGCTATGCGTATTTCCTGACTAAAGGGCCTTATGGGAAAAAAAGACCTTCTGCTCTTTAATTACAAAATATAAATGATCTTCCCCTTGAGGAAAGAGATGGCATTTACAAGCATATGGTTTAGCAATTTCTTTCAGCTCTTGGTACCCATGTGGAGTGTAATTTGAAGTAGTATTCCTTAAACTTTAAATTAATATCACTTGGGGAGATAAATGATGTCCTGTCTGCATCTTAAACACTCTCAAAAAATCACATTTTACTTTCCTCATGGGAAGGATACCTCACTTCTTTTGATATATACTCTACCCTTGTCATCCAAAAGTTTGAATAAACAGGTGTAGACTGACCATACTGGGAGGTGTAACCTTGATTCTTATATTGTACATGGGCAGTAAAGTGCTACAGTGAGAAACATGGCTAGAGTTCACAGACATTTTCTAGTCTGACAGGATTCCTGAAAAGTCTTTCTGTGGGAAAAATTTAATTATTTTTAATATCCAGTGCAGCTCCAAAATTTTGTCATTCTACAATTCTATATTTGTAAATCAGTGTTTACAGATATGCTCAGTTTTAAACACTGAAGAGCTATACCATAACCAAAATATTTGACAAGATTGTTTTACTGAGAGTGTACGTAACTCCATTTACCAATTACCACATTGATTCTCCACTCTTTACGAAGGGAAAAAAATAGCTTTTGAATCTGTATACAATTAATTAAATAAATGATTTATTGAGCTCTCTGGACAACACAGGTCCAATGCTAGGTGACAGAAACACCAAGACTAATAAAAGATAAAGTCTCTACCCTGGAAAACTCATTGTCTACAGAGCAAAGTTGAACTAAATGACAAATAAAATCACTTCTACAACTAGTAAGCGCTGGTTTTTTTAAATGTCAAATACAGTTATAAAGTTATAAAGTTCTGTAATTCTCAAAACCAAGAATTTACAGAATTATACCAAACTTAAGGATAAATGCTTAGAATCGTCCTTAAGGTTTCTTAATAAGTAGCAAAAGACAAAGAGCTACATTCCACTGAAGAAATACTTGTTCTTCCAGCCACAAAAATATAGTTTACAGGTAAAAAGACATATGTTGCAGACTTTTTTTTCCTTTGCTTTTTTTTTTCCAAAACTCTTCAGGTGTCCAATCAAAACATTACGTCAAGATTAAGTGGGATTAAGTGAGATTCCACAAATTATCCAAGGTAATATGGGTGAGAGAACATGGGAATACCATGAAAATCTCTGCTACCACCGTGATTCCAATGAACGACATGTCCCTTCTCTCAAAGGTCATCTCTCTGTTTTACTTGAAGCCTCTGTTCTCTCACTTTCTCAAGTGCTCCATCCTGCAATTAAATCACTTCTCTCCTGCATGATCTCTGTCTCCCTTTCTACTGGATCAGTCCTGTTAGTATACATGTATGTGCTAAAATAGTCTATCTTTTAAAAATTCATAATAATCATCTCCCCAATCCAGGTCTCTGAACAGCTATTGTCCCAGTTTTCTGTCTACTTTCTAACAAAACATCTTCAGAGTCATCTGTAGCTGCTGCCTCCACGTCCTCAATTGTCATTCTCTTCTCAACCCACTCCAGTCCGGCTTCTGTCCCTCTTTCTAAAACGTCCTAGCCTTTGGGATTTTGTGATACTTCACTCCAGGTTTTCCTCCCGCCTTCACAGGCCACTCCTTCCCAAGTCTCCCTTGCAGTTTCCCCCTCCTTCACTGGACCTCTAAATGTCAGGGTACCCCAGGGCTCATTAGGGGCCCTCTTCTCTAATTCTCACTCTCTTCCTAACAGAGCTTGTCCAGTCGCATGCCTTCAAAACCAATCCAAATGCCAACGGTTCCCAGCCTTGACCTAACACTCCAACTAGACTCATCCAGCCAACCACCTGCTTACCTGAAATGCCTAACCATCACTGCAAACTTCATACAGCCAAACATAACTTGATTCCCACTTCCAAAAGCTGCTCCTTCCCATAATCTTCTCTATCACAGTAATTTCACCAACATATACTCAGCTGCTCAACCCAAAAAGCTAGACATCACCTTTAACTTACTTATTCGACAAATAGTTATTAAGCACTGATTGTCACACACTATTCTAGGCACTAGGAACAGAGCCTTGAGCAAAACCAATAAAAATCCAGCTTACAAGGCGCTCACATTCTCATTCCCTCAGCTCTTACTTTCATTTCATCAGCAAATCTTGTCAACTTCCCTGCAAAATATATGTCAATCTATCTCCTTCTCTCCATCACCACTATTCAATCTTGTCTAGTTTTCTGCAGTAGCCACTAACCTGGTTTCCCTATGTCTATTTTTACCCCACTACAATCCATTTTCTACACAGGAACCAGACTGATTTTTTTTAAGGGCACAGATCAAGTCACATCACTGTGCTCAAAATCCTCCCATAACTTCCCAACTCACATCTCATAATCCAGTAAACTCCTATGGGATCTGGCCTCTGCTTACCTCTCTGATCTCTTTTACACCAACTGCCCCTTTTCTCACAGCACTACAACCAAACTGCAGTTTTCCTAGTCTCCAACATGTGGAACTTGTTCCTGCATTGGGAGGAACAATCAGTTCAGCTGTTCCTTGGGTATGGGGGACTGCCACCAGATCTCCACATGATTAACTCCTCCGTGTCATTCAGCTAATATGACATTTTCAGAAATGTCTTCTCTGCCCTGCAATAAAAAGCAGCCCCCGCCCCACCACCACCACCATTCTCAATCCATTAAATTATTGTTGGGAGCCAGTGTAGCTCAGTGCTTGAGCACCAGCTTCCCCATACAAGGTCCCAGGTTCAATCCCCAACCCAGGTACCTTAAAAAAAAAAAATTATTGTTAATTTTCTTTAAATCTTTTATCATTATCTGCAATTACCTTATTTATGTATTTACCTTATGCCCCTTATTTACTTGATTATTGTGTCTCTCTCTTATAAAATGTAAGCTCTATGTCTCATCTGTCTTGTTCACTGCCCTATCTCCAATCTAGACCAGTGTGTAACACACAAGTCATTCAAATGTTTGTTGGATAAATAAATAGTTGTTGAATTTTTAACCCAACACAAGCCAAAAGCAAAATTACAATTTGGTAGCAAATTAATCATTTTGCAATAGGAACACACAAAGTACTTTTTACTATTCATAATGGAGACTATTTACTGAGGATTTATGATATGCCAGCCACAGTCTTAAGCACTTAATGCACATTATCT
>PVKH010047149.1:0-10326 GCA_004027955.1 Chaetophractus vellerosus | reverse complement strand
CAGCTCACTGAGCAGGCAGCTTTGCTCCATTTGCAGGCGGCTCGCCCTGGCCATGGCAGTTTTGCCCTGCCCGTGGAGGCTTTGCCCTGCCCATGGTGGCCTTTTGCTCTGCCCACGGCGGCTCTACCCCACCCACAGTGGCTTTGCCTTCTCAGGCGGTCTGCCCACTCAGAGAGGTCCCCGGGAACCCAACCTGGGGCTTCCCATGTGGTGTACCGGCACCCTATTCACTGGGCTACAGCCGGCCCCCAGCATGATAGAATTTATATTTTTGGAATGCATACTTACATAAAACTGCCAAACCATTACATACATTCATACACTGTTTATCCACTACATCATTTCCTACATTTTGCCTTATTCAGTCCTTTTATTTCTTCTAAATGTTATCTTGGATCATATAAAATTGCTCTTTTTAGGTCAAAAAATTTTCTTTGAAATTTGGAAAATTCCATTGAAAATTATTCAACTTAATACAATACGCCAAGGAAAACTAGTAATTTTGAATGTTGGAAAATTATTAAGCAGGAATTCTTTTACTATTTATAGTAATATGTTTTCAACCAATAATTTGGGAGAATAGTATGCTTGAGCAATATCTACTCATCAAAACTCGGAATTATTTGAATGGAGAACTTGGAGGGGAAATCTCTCTATTTTATGATTGGAACAATAGTTTAGCTCAAATTTATACTATTGGTCTGGAATTGTAGCTAAAGCCCAAAGGAAAAAAATATCATTTATCCTCACATTTTCAATAAAGCTATTAACCAGTTGCCAAGATTTCATATGTAACATTTACTGAAGAGTGACCAATTCAACCAAGTTAATCTGCAAAGCTCCTTTCTATATACTTTGAAGACCAGGGTGGTATAAAAGGTATTTGAGCTATCATCTTTGTGGTGAAAGACTCTCTTGGGAAGAGAAACTCCTAATAATTAGGAGGAGTGTCTGAAGAACTCATGTCTTTATCTAAAATATAATCAATATTTGAACATTTGCAATTTTTGCTTCCATGGGCATGGCTTCTATGACTAAGGACAAGATGTTGGAGAAGTAAAAAACAAAACAAGACAAATAGAAAACAAACCTAGTATTACTCCATCCATTTTGTAAAGATACATGTGCCCTCTTCCCCTACTTCTCTCCACCTACTAGTGGAAACTCACTAGAGACTAAGAGATGCAGGTGGGGTGAACATACCTTGGTCCCCATTCTCAAGCCTTCAATAGGCAAGTAAATCTTGTACTGAGGGAGGGGAGAATTTGCATTTGCCATAAAATGGAAGATTTAAAGTTTGCTAAGGTTAAATAACTGGAAATGACCCACAAATACATGAGACCTGACAATCTACTGATAAGGCATAGAAAAAGGCAATGTTGACAGAGATAGTTGAAAAGGTTGAATGAAGAAAATACATAGATTATATATTTTTATAATAAAGTAAAATAAGACTCCTTAGTAAACTCATTATAGTAGCGAAAAGAATAACAGGACTTTATACTCCAATATGTAAGTTGGATGTCATAACTCCCATCCTTAAAAACAAAAACTAAACAAAAACAAAATACACAAAAAATTTTAAAAGCTGAATAAATGTCATAGTATTAGCCTCTGTGCATGTTGTGCCACAAACCTTTGCTTAGTAAAAGAAAGATATTACAAGTTCATGGTTGGTAAGACCCAGTATTATTAATACGTCAATTCTTCTCAAATGATCTGTAGATTAAATGGAATCCCATCCAAAATCCCAGTGCTGTATTTTGTGAATGTAGACAAAAAAGATGATAACATTTATATGGAAATGCAAAAACAAACAAAAAACCAACCCCAGAAAAACCAGCACAATACTGAAGAACAGTTGAAGGACTGACTTTACCTAACTTCAAGACTTACTATGAAGCTGCAATTATGAAAAGAGTGGGCTATCAGTGAAAGAAGAAACAATGCAATGAAAGAGAAAAGAGTGCCCAGAATTAGACCCACACAAATACATTAAAATGATATTGGACAAAGCAGCAAGACAACTCAATGGAGAATGGATTATCCTTTCAAAAAATGGTACTGTAACAAATGGATATTCACATGCATTAAAAAACAAACAAAAAAAGCAAAAAACAAACAAATAAAAAACGAAATGTAGACACTGACCTTATTCCTGTCATAAAAATCAGTTAAAAATGGATTATAGAACTAAATATAAAACGCGAAAATATAAAACTTGTGGAAGTTGTATATACATAAATTAAGAAGAAACATAAACAAAATTCTAGGTGGCCTTGGGGTTGGAGGTAAGTTTTAGTTATACCACCAAAAGCACAATCACGACAGAGAATTTTAAGTTTGTCTTTATTAAAATTAACTGTGTTGCAGAAGACACTCTTAAGAGAATGAAAGGAAAAAACACAGAATGGGAAAAATATTTACAAAACACATATCTTATAAAATACTTATATCAAAAAATGCAAAGAACTTTTAAAAGTGAAAAGAAAGAAAATGAGCAATGCAATTAAAAACCCAGGAAAGAGATCAGAACAGACACTTCATCAAAGAAGAAAGGATAGCAAATAAGCACATGAAAAGGTGCTGAACATTAGGGATTTGCAAATTAAAACAACAATGTGGTATTACTACATATCATTTAGAATGGCTAAACTCCAAAAATCTGACAACACCAACTACTGGTGAGTATGTGGAGTACAGGAAAACTATCATTCATTGCTGGTGAAGTTCAAAATGGCACAGTCATTGGAAGACAGCTTGGCAGTTTCTTACAAATATAGTCTTAGGGTAAGACCCAGCAATCACACTCCTTGGTAATTACCAAACTGATTTGAAAACTTATGTCAACATAAAAAAATTCCATGTCAATATTAACAGCAACTTCATTCTTAACCGCCAAAATGGAAGCAATCAAGATGTTCTTACTAGACAAATGGATAAACAAACTGTGGTAATGCATGCAATGAAGTTATCATTTAGTGATAAAAAGAAACTATCTACCTACAAAAAAAAACATGAAAGAAGTGTAAATACACATTAGTAAGTGAAGGAAACCAGTGAAAAAGCTACATACTGTATTACTCCAACTATATAAGAGTCTGGAAAAGACTATTAGAAGATCAGCTTTTTGACAAAAGTGTGGGGTGATGATAATGAGAAAGAATGAGTAGGTGGAGCACAGGCGATTTTTAGGTCAGTAAAACTATGCTCTATGATACTGCAATAGTGGGTAGATAACAATATTCATTTGTCAAAGCCCATAGAATTGTGGAGCACAAAGATTGAACCCTAATATAAGGTATAGACATTAGTTAATAATAACAAATAAATATTAGTTGATCAATTGCAACAAACATCATTCTAATGCAAAATATTAATAATAGGGAACACTGGTAGGGGAAAGGGATATATGGGAACTCGGTACTACCTTCTCAATTTTCTGTAAATACAAAACTGCTCTAAAAACTTAAAAAGTAAAATCTATTAAACACAGTAACAAATAATGGATTATTGAATAATGATTATGCAATGGATTTATGATTTTCTTTATTGGGAAACAAAGTAAAAGATAGAGTGAAAGGCTTACAAAGGTTTCTGAGCTTTATATTTCCGTGGAAGGCAGGCTTCTCTGAAGAATTATGGGCCTGATAAATGCACTCTCTTTAGATCAAACAGACCTTCATGATAAAAGGCCACTTAACCTCACCTTACCAAAACTGAACTGTCCAAGATGACAAGGATTCAGAAAGAAATATTTGAGTCAATATGTATTAAGTCCTGGCCCTTCAGAGCAAAGATTAAAAAGAAGGTAAAGAGTAAGCAAGCTGCTTTGACTTTATACAAAAGATCACCGGAAGTAGAGTCAATTTTTCTAATTCTTTTTCATGCTTCATTTAAACCACAATGACGTTGCTCTTGGATTATAGCTATAAAAGATTCATTCAAGTGGTTATTTGTGTGTTTCAGTGTGCTTGTGTGTACTTCTGGGGATGAATTGCTTTGATACAGTAATTTTTCATAAGCTTTTCATATTAAGGATGTGGTTTATCTATTGATTATATTATACTAACTTGATCACATCTCATAACATGATTCATAATGTTTATTTATATCCAAAGGAACCAAGTCCCCATTATACTAAGCAAAGTTAAAGCAAATTTTATTTATTTTGACTTTTGGGACTTTGTAGATAAGTAATTTATAATCATACAATCACCATCAGCACTAATTCATTAAATCATCCAGAAAAATTTTGCGTATCTTGATCATGACATGAAAGGATATTCTGTGAGAAAGACTGAAAATTTCCTCCCAGGATAATGAGTTCAAAGTTTTAAGGGTGTCGCCTCAATAACCTAATGTCCTTTGTAAAAAATCTGCTTCTTCCAAGTACATTTTGTCAAAGTAATTTTCTATAATTTTTTTCCTATTGCTAAGTGGATTGCATGTTCATACTAAGTATGAAAATGTATTTGGACATCTTGCCTCCTCAATTCAAAGATCGTTGTTATCATTATTGATCAGGATCTTATTTTCGATTTCATTACAAAACCAATAGATTGATTAATTAAAATATATGTATTAAATATGTACTATTATATTTATTCATCTCCAAAAATGTGGCAAATAAATATGAGCTTGGGAAGTAAATATAATTAAAGAGATGGTCTTCAATGTTAGTGCATCCTGAATTTTTATTTTTGTTTAAGTGTAGTATTCAGAAGCTTATACATTCATTCTACTTCTACTATTTATTTACTCTTCAATTATCCTTTGTATCCAGTAGCCAACACATTTATTTTTACCATAGTATGAAATAAGCCCATTGACATTTAAATACTGTAGACACATCTAACACAAATTCAAATTCATCTTGTGGCTTGGGAATTGAAGAAACCCAGTACTAATTAAGATGTTGTATTGTTCAGTTTTGACCTGATGATTTATAAATGAAAATGTTAACTCAAGTAGAGGTATCTTAAATAACTCTTCAAAATGTCATTGAAAATATTCTAGGGATTTAAGAACTTCAGTGGATTTTTCAGGGAAGATTAAAATATAACCTTTAAAAGCTGTAGTGGTATAAATTTACAAACACAAATGTATTTTTATCTTGTAATAGTTGCAATGACTCTATTAATCCAATCATTTTGAGCTGAATATCTTGCTTTAGTCAGGGCCTATAAGGTTTTCATGAACACATTATCTTGTCATTGCTTTTGAGTATAGAATATGATGAAGTATTTTAAGTAATAAAAAATTTCAAATAAGAAACATGAAGTTGAAAACCCCATTAGTCATAAAACCTCATTCAGTATTTTAAATCATCTTCTTGTTATGAGGAGGTGGAGATGAAGTTACCTTCCAATTTCTGGGCTCACAATGACTCCAGTGCAGGTGGTTGTGGGTGGGCCCATATTTTCACTGGCAATACATATTTAAAACATATTTGATGGATAAGTTTTGGTAATGGATGGTGGTGATGGTAACACAACATTGTGAATGTAGTGATCACAAATGAATTACGTATTTCAGTGTGGTTTAAAGGGGATATTTCAGGTTGCATATATCATTCTAGAATAAAAATTAAAAAAAACAAACATTGGATTGCACAATACAAATTGTGAACCCTAATGGAAACTATGAATTATAGTTAATAATATAGCAATAATAATAATAACATTTGATCATTTGTAACAGTTTCCACACGACTGTAAATTGTTAATAGTAAGTGAACTGTAGGGTGGGGTGGGGGTGGTATATAGGAACTCTGTGTTTTCTTATTTTCTGTAAAACTACAACTCCCCCAATAAGTAAATAAATAAATAAATACTATAAATAAAACAATAAAATAACATATTGTAATTAGGAATTCTATTCTCTGAAGACTAAAATATATTACAGAAATCTCATATTCTGGTTGCTATAGATGCTACCTTCCTTTGACCCTGACAAGCCTGATGAGATTAAGAGTTTACAAGGCCACAGTGGTCTACCAGTAACCTGTTGCAACTGATACTGGAGACATGTAGCAAATCATTTCCCTTTCCAAGTTTCCCCTTCCCTCTTCCCCACCGCTGTCCATCCCCAGTCCCCAAACAACCTTGGATTAGGAAACACATTCAATCCCAATTTGTAAGTCTCTATTTAAGCCTTTGAGACCTAAATATATTAAACAAATGGCAAGACATTTCGTGTTCATGGATTTTTAATGTATCATTTCATTATCCACTAAAATTTGTTGAAAATTTTTAAAATTCCTTCATGCTTTTAAGATTTATGTACCAAGAACTGACTTTGTGCCAGATCTAGTAGAAAGTAAACTTTCTTTTACACTGCTCATGTGCAGATCTGAGAGTGGAATTTTAGTTAATTTAAATGCAAATTGCTCTATATTCTAAGCTGGAGAAAGGGAATTGCACCATTCTAAGAAGAAGAACTGGCCCCCAACAATCTGAAGTAGTTGATAAAAGGTAGAGATATGAGATCAGACCACACATCCCCAGAGTTTGGATGACTAGGTTATTATGTCCCATGCTGGCACCAGCCAGCTGCTCCAGGAGCACAAGCTCCAGTCCCCACTGCTGCCTGCCATAGGGCTGGCTAGAAGAATGGTAGCGACTGCAGGGAGGGTGACTCTCACCAGTAGTTATGGCAATTCACCAACCTCTTCTTCCTGCTTCTCTCTGGATGCTGCACAGTGTTCCCCTAGATTCCAGAGTTTGAAGTAGTTGATTGAGACAGTTCCTGCCAATTCAATAATTTTTTTTTTTTTTTGGTGGAGGGACTAATTTCTGGAGCTTCCTATTCTGCAATCTTCCCACAATCCTCCACTCAGCAAACTTTTTATTGAGCAAATACCCCAGAGTAGGCTCTTTGAGTTTGAAAAAAGATCTATTTTAGACATGTTATCTAATTTGAAATTAATAAGCTTTTTACAATATGAAGAAATCCATATATTCACATATGTTTCAGTCACAATAATATATGTATTTTAAATAATTATGAATAAGTTTGGACAAGTGGTATAATTTATATAGGAGGACCCTTGAGAATTCTGTTCTAGAACTTGCCTATACTACTAATATGCTTAGCATTCAAAAGGATTTTCACAATAATATTTTTAAGAAACTGATTTCATTATAAGACAAGTAGTTTTCCATGTATTCAAAATGGTTCCTATTAACATTTTTTATATAATATTTTAACATTCTAATTGCCTGAATATTCTTAAACTGCCATAATTAAAAGGCAGTTTTGCTTTCATTAATCTAGTTTCAAAAATAAAATCCGTCTACTATAAAAGTGAATTGGGGACATTTTCTTAAGTATATATTATTAAATATTTAGTCAGTGTTAGTTTAATGAAAATCTCTATGTACTTGTTTTTTATGGTACTCCCATCTGGGAAGGGCCAAGTTTGCTCACTGCAATGTTTTCTTCTACTTTAAGATGAGTAACACAAGCATGCAGGAATGAATTTGAAATAATGCACTTTCCCTCCTCCCAAATAACTACCCACACCCTCTACTCCCCAACACAAATGCTTCTGAATATATTTATAATATGTTACAGGAAATGAATAAATTTGATGTGATGTATAAAAAAGAGTCTAGTAAAACAGTGCATAAATACAAGGAGCTGATAGAGATCAAGGAAAATCAGAGAGGTGTTTGGGAACTGAAAAGAGGTCTACAGTTAGTGCAAACATGTAACTTGTTGTCCAAATTGGACACTTTTGAGACTGCAAAACGATGTTATTAATAATTGTACCGGTAAAATAGGCATAAAATGCCTTTCATTAGGAAAGGCATTGACAAACATCACTCCCCTGAACCCCCCACCCCCCACCCTTGCTATTGACTGTGAAAGTATAAAGCAAGATACATTTAAAAGGTTAGGATTTGGTAGGGTTTTCAATTTCCACAGTATTCTACAGTTTTAAGGCTTGTTTTGTTTTATTATTTTCTAATATTTAATCACCTCTTTGGCCTAATGTTGAATGTTTGCTATTGGTGTGCAGTGGTTTCCCAGTATGATAAATTTTTCAGGATTTGTTGATTGAATTATCATGCCAATTAGAATATAATGTCCCATCCTATGCACAGACATACACACACGTGCACACACACACTACACATAATCATAAGATATTGTGTCTAAAAAGGAAAATGATGCTATTTATCTCACTCTTCTTCCCTCTGTTTCCCCTTAATATCACAATTGATATCTCATGGTAAAATATATTCATTTTGATGCCAGGTTCGATTTAAAGCACAAATTAACTCATTAATCCAGATATGTCTACAGGTTATAATATTTGAGGAATAAAGAAAGAGTTTTGAAAGCTACTGACTTCTCACTTAGAGTAGTACAAACCCAGAAATTAGTAATTTGAACTAAAATAAATATTTGGACATTTAAAACACAGATTTAAATTTCTACTATGCAAATAAATATATCTATATGTATTTATCTTTATATTTATCTATATATCTATCTATATCTATGTACCTATCTATATATGTCATTGGGAAAATATTGCATTTTACTTGATAATTTTTTAAAAAATTACATCCTGATGATATGTAAGAGTTCTTTGTAAAACCTCTAAATGGTGGCTTGGAGTTATATACCCCAGGAAAACATGGTCTTAAACATAATCCATTCCTGAGAGTCTGAACACATTGTAAGTTGGTTGTAAGTGACGGTACTTCGATTAAAGGGCTGCCCAATTCAATCAGGATGGGTCTTAATCCTATTACTGGAGTCGTTTATAAACAGAATGAAAGTCAGACAGAAAAGGGAAAAGCAATGGGAATCAAGAGCTGAAGGTCAACAGAACCAGGAAGAAAAGGGTGAGGCCAGGAAAGCCACTATGTGCATTGTCATGTGACAGAGGAGTCAAGACCAATGATCACCAGCAGGCAGTCACAGAATGCCTGTCTTTAGGAAGAAAGCATCACCTTGATGATGGCTTGATTTGGATGTATCCTAGCCTCAAAGCCACGAGCTGATAAATTCCCATTGTTTACTACAACCTTACTGCATAGTATTTTCTTGAGCAGCCAAGGAAACTAAAACAATCTAGTAAGTGTCTTCGCTATCCCCACTCTATTCCCATGCCCAAAATAGTTCATACCCAAATTCTGTCCTTATGGAGTAGTGTGAAAATCTCTATTTTCCTAATTAAACACCTTTCCTGAGAGCTCACACTCTTCCAATTCAACTTTTACCTTTTTACCATAGTCATGCTCTTAGCATGCAAATTGAATCATGTTACCCCCATATTAGTAATTCAAAAGCTCCTCATTGTCTGTAGGGAAATATCCAAACTGCTTACAGTAACTTGTGACAGCCTCATGACCTGGCTTCTGTTTGGCATTTTTCTGTGACATACTATCATGTCCTGCCATCCTCATCTCCCATGCCCCTTCTAATCCACTGTCCACCCTGTTCCCTTTTACTGAAATGCTCTTCCCTTTATCTCCATCTGGAGAGCATCTGCCAATTTTGTAAAGTCCAGTTCAAGTTGACTCCATATGGTTTATTATGACCCTTTTCACCATATTGAATTTAATCACTAATTCCTTTGTAACACCCCTGTTCTGTGAACAGACTTGATGACAGATCGCCTATAATATTTTATTTCATATATGTACAAAAAATATATTTTTTATTTTCAGTTTCTTACACCTAACAAAATACTTGATAAAAAATAAACATTCAATAAATTCTGTTAAACAAATTGTCTTAATTTTCTAGGGCTTCTATGACAAATAAACTGGTTGTGCTAACAGGTATTTATTTTCTCATGGTTTTGGAGGCTATGAGTCCAACATCAATGTATTAGCTGGGCTTGTTTTTACCTAGAGTCTGGCATTCTCTGCCATGTGGTGATCTTTCTCTTTGTCTGATTTTTTTCTTTCTGCTGACTCCTGGCTTCTATATTATGTTCAATTTCCTTAATTTATAGGGACCTTAACCGTATTGGATTAAGGCATGCCTTCATTGAATTTGTCCACAATTTAACTAATAATAACATGTTCAAAGTCTTAATTTACAAATGGGTTCACACCCACAGGAACACGGATTAAGATTTGAACGTGGCTTTTGTGGGGTACATGATTCAATCCCTAACACAAATGTATAAATGAGTTAACCTAGATGATTAATAAGGTTCCTCACAGTTGTAAAAATTCTATGATCTTCAATATTTGTTCTGTAACAGCTTCTTTGAGCTGGATGCTAAATTCACTACTTCTTCAGCCTCTTAAAATTTTACTCCATCTCCACTGATTTCCCTGTGCTCTAGCCTTCTCA